>CABEEJ010005941.1:0-14904 GCA_901482245.1 Timema douglasi | reverse complement strand
GTTGTCTCTTATAGACGGGACCATCAATATTATAATGGATTTCATGTTTTCTTTTGTTAAACACTTGCGCAATTTTATTGATATAAAGTTATTGGCATCAAGCATAATTTCCAACTGTACTCATTATGATATAATGAGACCATGTACTGTTAACTGCGCTCTTGTCATTTATTTGAATAAGCTGTTCATTGTTGAATTTACATATTTTTATAATTTCCATTTATCTTGTATGTTAAATTACATCCTCTCCCTTTTATTACCTTTTATTGGTTGGGGTAGTATTAAGAGACGTAGAGAGGGTGTAACAATTATATTCAAATTGATACACTGAGTGACCTACGTCTGTTCGTACCGTGGGATGAAAGACAACTGCCTTCTAGACTGTTTTATACTAGAACAATCCAGAGTTATTAAATGACTCTATTAAAATGCTGACATCGAACCCCATCTAGTATTACTCTTGAGAAGTGAAACATATAGTGGTTTGTACAGTGTCCATTATATGTCCTTCCTAGCATCGCATCAACACATCGATGGTTCGATTTTAAAACCACGTGGTATGTCATTTCACTAAAAATATTGGAATACTTCGTGGCAAACCTGTAAGCAAGCCGCGGTACACAGTTTGGGAACCAATGGCCTGAGGTAAATCTCAAAATTCATTGGTCACATAATATCTTTAGAAACACGCTTGTATGCTATGTTAGTATGTATTACCTAACATACCTTTTTTTTAGAACAGTACAAATTCTTATGACCATCATCTGTATGTTATGTGGTTTTGAGACAGTTTCGTATAATTAAATATTATAAACAACCACAGTTATTATCAAGCTGTATTAATTTGAAAGTAATCGATCTAATTGGAAATATTTATGAAGAGGTTGTATGTTTATTTCTGTCTATGGTTAAAGAATATATATATATATATATATAACTAAGTGTATATACACACACTTTATATTATATACTTAGTTATCTTGAATCTACCTGTTTATTTCGCCATGAAGTTCCACGCATTTTGCCAGACGTCGATTCAACTCAGCATCATTTCTTACAAAATGTTTAGTTCCCCTGTGTTCCCGTGTTTGGGTTTTATTATAAAGCTTACTTTCTTCTAAGTTATCAAAACCTGAATCACAATTCTTAGAATCCAGATTCTCCCTCATAACTGTCTCATTTGTTGATCTGAAATTCATCATTGGTGAGGAACTCAAGAGATAACTCTTGAGATCAACGAGCATAGTAGTAAGTGCTTGGAGTTGACCAGAGGTGTGAGCAATGAGTGTGAAAAAGAATGAATCGACGACAATGTTGAGGTAATAAGAGAAGGCAAAGTCGAAAGTAAGGTAAATGGAAGTAATCTCATAAGCAGGGCTGTCGCACCAGTTGTAAGGGAAGTAAAGATCTAACGGAAGATGTCTCTTGCAGTCAGCTTTTCCAGATTTCTCCGAGGAGTAGGCCATGGTTGTCAGACCCCAGATGATACCAGATATACCTACAGAGATGATCATGGATACGTTGAAGAGCCTCATCTTTCGGATTATATCATCGGAGATTTTCGGTGAATCGTTGAGATTTTTCCCTGGAAAGAAAATATACATTTCATTTATACTAAAGCTTAGCAGCTTTACCTTGAAAGTTTACACTTTATCCTTGTCTTAAGCTGAACCATAACGTAACCAAGACAGGCAAACTTGCTACCGATGGAGCCAAATGGATGCAATATGCTTTTGTGTGTCAATCAAACGATAGCTATGCATTTTTTTAAACATATTTTATACATTACTTTATTTATGAACCTTACCTCTTAAGAATTTGATCCTTCCCCTTCTAATTATTTTTAGCAACAACCAAGCATGAAATAAAAGCTTAAAAGCTTGATAGCTTACATTATGTTGTGCTATTGTAGTTTTTTGTTCTTTTAGAATATCGCACATATACAATAGTCTAGAGGTGGATCCCGGGAACAATTTTATAGGGGGAAATTCTTCCCAGGGAGTCCGGGATATAGAACATGGTACCTTCATCTTCTTCTATCCTCCCACCACTCTTCTTCATATAATTGCTTCCATTTTTATCCTTTCACTTGAACACTTTATGTTATCAGCCCCTCCCCTCTCTTTTGTAGCCTCTCGTGTGGTCTTTTCCATATAAACTTTATTACCATCATTTTCTTTGGCATACTCTATTTTTCTATTCTAATTACATGCCCATACCAACTCAGTCTTGCTATCTCTACTATCTCATGTACTCTCTCTACTCCCACTCTTTCCCAGATAACTTTATTCTTCATACTGTTTCTCCTCGTGACAGCTAACATGCTCCTCACAAGCTTCATTCTCATAGCCTCCACTTTCCTAGTCTCTCTTACTTTCAATGTCCATGTTTCTGCTGCAAATGTGACAATGGGTACACCCTTCACGACACTTACTTACACTTTAAAAGCACTCCTCTTCTACATATCAGGTATATTATACACCTATAGAACAACTCTCCCTTGTGTGCTCTTCTCATTAGATCCTCTCTATTCCCACCTCTTGCCTCAATCACGCTTCCAAGATATTTTACGTTCTATACTTTACTTAGCTCTACTCCATCTAACTCTATAGCTTTCATGGGTCTTATCCTCTTCCTTGTCACTTCCCTCACTTCACAATTATTCATGCTAAATTTTATTCCACACTTTTTCACTTCCTCATTCTATTCATGTCGATGTTTCTGTGCTTCCTCTTCCTTCTCCCCTCATACCATCAAGTCACAAGAAAACACAATGGCTTTCATTCATTCCTACCTGAGTCTTTCTGCCACTTTATTAATGAGCATTTTCATTACATTTACTAATAGTAGTGGTGAGAGGGTACTCCACTACTTCATTTCATTATTTATCTGGAACAGCTACGTCTCCCCATTTTCGATTTTAACACAACTCATGTTATCTTCATACATGCTTTTTACTCTCATTATAACTCCTCTTTCCACTTCGGCCTCCTCTATTGCTTTCCAAACTTTATTTCTATCCACGCTCTCATAAGCCTTTTCCACATCCATAAATGTCATTACCAAGTCTTTCCCAAATTCATACCTTCTTTCCATCAGATCATGTCTATTGTAAACCTCTGTTCCCTAAATCTGTGCTGTTCCTCTTTCTACCTTCCTATTATTTTATTTCTTATTTTCTTGATAAATGGAAACCTAAATTAAACATATTGTTATTTATAATAATATTTTTGTAAAATTCTTAAAATTATGCTACAAGCTGTTATTTACATGACCATTCAGTGTTTTCTAATTTTGTTAAATCGCTCAATTGTTGTGGGTCTAAAATGATATCAATGTGGACATGTAGAAAAGCAAAACTAACAAGTATCCTTTCCATCAGAGTTTTCCTCAGCGATGTCTTGATTAGAGCCAAGCCAACATGTCTGCTTTCCACCAGAGTTTTCCTCGGCCATGTCTTGATTAGAGTCAAGCCAACAAGTTTGCTTTCCACCAGAGATGTCCTCAGCCATTTCTTGATTAGAGTCAAGCCAACAAGTTTGCTTTCCACCAGAGATGTTCTCAGCCATGTCTTGATTAGACGCAACAATGACAATTACATTTATCCTTAATAATCTTTGCAATACCTCAATCCGAAATTTCCTATTGTCTCTTACCCCTGGTCGACCATGAATCCATACCTGTGGTAGTCACACAGTTACTCTTTTAATTTGACCGTGATTCAATACCAATTTAATGCCCTAAGGCCTAAGTGCTATTTTTCATAATTCTATTAAATTTTTTCATCTTCCAATTGAGGGATAGTGGCTCATATTTAGAGTAATATGTCTGCTTCCAAGAGTATATAATACTTTCTCTTGTACACGAAGTAATTAAACAAATGTGATGATGTGTGTATCAATCAATCAATGAATTAATCACTTCACCTTGCTCCATCTGATGGTAGTTGCGCTCTAGTCGAACACACAGAGCCTCCATCCTCTTTCTGGCCAGCATAACACTGATGGTCTTCAGGAAAGCACCAGCGTGAAACAGACTGACGTTGATAATGGAGATTACGTGGTTGGCATCATCCTTCACCTGTATACATTAAATATAATGTATAAAGCACAAATAAAAAGGTGTTTTTTTTAAAATAAAACAAAACTTTGTGAAAACAATTTAAACATCATTAGTATGTCAGTAAGCATTGGTCTCACGGAAAAGGTTGAAATACGACGTTTTGTGTGTGTGTGTGTGTGTGTGTGTGTGTGTGTAAGCAATGTATTGCTTATTTATAAGCCACATTAAAACATTAAATAAATTACGGTTCAAAATCCGCCTTCAAGCTTGCCTCCTTCTTCAATATCATACCAACTATGACAATCTCTATACTATATTTTACTATATTATTTTGCAATTTTCACTCCATATTAAGTTCTTAGGACGATAAGTCATAGCATGGAAACTAGTCGCAACGCCATCAGATAGTACCTTCAGCCAACCCCAAAGCAAAATTTGAACCAAACTATGATAAGATAAAATTCACAATCGACAGACACGGATTTAAAGAGGGGATAAAGGGGCCATTATGGCCCAATTCCCCTTCCCCCAGCCGAAACGGCCCCACTTATACATAAATATGGTCTAAAATGTAACCCTTAAAATATATTCGAGCATATAGTCAGTAGTTGTTGGAAGCTACGATAGGCCTAGCCAGCTGGTGGTGCAAACATATATTACTTGAAAAAAACTGACTCAGGCCATAGGCTAGAAACAGTAATGGATGTACGGATGTAGGTGGATATAGTAGTCAGTAGTTGTTCATGAGAGAGATCATTCAGCAAGTTGGCACTGATACATAATTATTTGAGAACCATGACTACCCATGAATACTAAGTGCTCTGTGCCTTATGGATATAAAGAGCAGTATTCTGAAGATGATAGAGTTTGAGGAACTCATGAAAGATTTTTCGGATGTCAATTATTGTAAAACTACTTACTTTCTGTAGGTAAACCTAGCCAAGGCGTATTGCAATAAACTGACTGCACGAATGGAATCGGTCTTTGTAAATCATATACTTTGTCACAGAAATGCATATTTGAAAGAGAGCTATTCTACCAGATGCTATTTATTTTAATTGTTCCAAAGGATCATCAACAGGAGGGCTCTAGTTATGTGCTCTAAAATTGAACCGCAACGTGAATAAGATGTTTTTATATTAGTTTTGGAAATGTTTAGCCTCTCCTTTCTTGGACTTCTATTTGTAAATGGCAAATGTTAAAGCTTAACAGGTTATCTGGGAAGTACCTGATATACCCCTTCCCGTCAAATTTAAATATTTTTTTGACTCCAAGACATGCTTATTTCTAATGGCTTTGCAAATTTTCGGTTGCCCCTTCTCTATTTCCCGCAGTTCTATTTTTAAATTTCAAATTTTCAGACTTTTATGGCTTTCTGGGGTTGTCCCTCTCTCTACCTTCATGTCAAATCCTAATTTTCTGCCAATACAAGAATAAATTTTCTATTAGTTTTGAAAATTTTGAGCCCTCCGAGAAATTTATTTTGAAATTTAAAAACTAAAGATAGTTTATAGTGAATTGGTGTAGTATTTTTATGTCCCTGCCAAAATTTCTAATTTACACCAAGCCAAGAAATAGTTTATTGAATTATTTTTGTAGATTTAGTAGCCTTCCATTTTCAAGCCCTCCATTTTTAAATTTCAAATTTTTAAGCTTTTGCGGCTATTCGATTTGTAGTATTACGATTTTCTAGCACAATGTCAAGGGATTTTACCTAATCACTTTTAAAAAAATTGAGGCCCAAATTTCTTTGACTTCAATTTGAAATTTGAATGGGGGAGAGGAGAGGTTCCTTTACCTGCTTGGAAAATATTAATCCCTTAGCACACCAATATGTGTGTTTTTAAATTAGTTTTTGAAATTTTTAGCCATCCCATTTTCCAGAACTTAATTTGCTTAGACTTATTCAGTTATCTGGGGTGGTTCCTCTATCTGTCTAATAAATTTCAATATTTAATTACACTGAGAAATAGTTTTCCAATATGCTATAATATACATTTTATGAAATAAACAACCTATTTCCCGGATCCTATTTTGACATGTCAAATTTAAAAAATATATATATTACTGGGTGGTAGCGGGTGAGTGGGAAGTAGTGTATAAGTGTTCAAATTTGCCGTGCAAATTTTAATATTATTCCTCATTTAAAAATGGCATTTACTCTCTGTTTTATAAATTAATAGCTGCCACCTCAACCCAGCCCCCCATTTCCAAGAACTATATTTTTATTTATTTATACATATATATGTATCCATATATATATATATACCTCTATATATATATATATATATACGTGTAAATTTATATAGATAAAGATGTAGGTCTTATAACTATGGATATAGCTGAGTATATATGTATACACTTGTTGGCTATTTGTTGTTGGACCTCTACCTGATTGATAGACTTCAATTTTATATCACATCGATAAATAATTACTATAAAATATGGCTGGAAATGTTTATTTTCCCCCATTTAGTAACAACCAAAGGTTTATAAAGGGGATCTAAATCCACCTGGAATTGGATAGACCGCTTAAGGCTACACACACACACACACANCCCCCCCCCCGCTAGAAAAAAAGCTTTCAACGCTCTTGATGACACACTATTTTAAAGTTTAAAACTATTGGATTCTTTGGTATCTTGACCCCTCCTTATACCCTGTTCTTCGCTGTAAAATGTCAGCCTCACAGTTTATCTAGAAATTAATTGGATTTATTTGGAACGGCACACGTATATAAAATTTACTTACTCGCTCTATGGCACTAGGAACTAGAAAGTTCATTGTCACACTTACAAAAGTACGCCAACAATCCCTATCATAAGCTAGTTCTATTCAGTCCCCCTCGTTATACGCTATCGCTTTCAGGTCCATTTTAATAGCATCATCCCATCTGCATCTAGACCTTCCCACTGGTCTCTTCCCATTGAGTTTGTCAGTCAATACCCCGAACAAAGTTCTAGAATTTCACACCGTGGTCTTCGAAACTTTATTATCCTACCAATGTCTTGTATTCAGTATAGTGTATGTATCTAATCATTATGTAACCACATCCACCCCCCACCCCCTAGTAGTCTCATCCCTTTTTGGACCAAATATCTTCCTAAGCACCTTGTTTTCGAACACCCTAAATTGGTTTGCGTCATAAAAGGTAAAATACCATGGTCCATACCTATAGAGAACAACAAAATGTAAAATAATTGTTTTTGTAACAAATTACAAGTAACAGTTCGGTCAAATGGTATAGTACTCACCCTACGATCAGTTTGGACTCCAGCTTATTCAAGCCAGGTCTCGACTTCCTCTAACACACTATCTAACTGACTGAAAGGAAGTGTGAACAAACTCTTTGCAAGCGAAAAAGTCCACACCCAAGAAAAATAGGTGAAGGTGGCTCCACGTACTTAGTTATTATTTATTCCCGCCGGATTGTTCTAGCGCATTTTACTAGTTCCCAGAATACTCGCAATCTTTCTACGCGCTTCTCGATCTCATCCCTTCCACTTCCTCTCCCCTTTTTCCTCCCTTACTCTTTGTGGACATGTGATCTTGTGTAGTCGCTATAAATGGCGGTGTTTTGTGTGTATAGGTACTAATTGTACTATTTGGCTTAGCACGAAATGAGCGACGAAATTTAAGCTAAGGCTTAGCTTCGCTTTTTCAAAATTCTCTTTTGGCTAAATTATGGAATCTTTTCAATATTATTAATTTAGACTTATAATTTTAGATCGCTGTAATGGGATNGGGGGGGGGGGGGGGGGGGTCCCTTATTAGCGGGCTAATGTGTAGCCACGTTTCAATTAATTTTTTGTCTATTGGGGAAACTTATTTTCCTTCAATCTGTATAGTAACTTCTGTTTCGCCGCTTGGTGGCTAGCGTTTCATTGCGCTATTACGTAGGCTATGGCCATCTTGCTGATTGGTAGTTGGCGTTGTTTACCGAGTAAATAATTGTTTGGTAACATTTTGGGGGAGTACTTTTGTTGTTAACTCTTCAGAATGAAATATCTAACTATTCCTCTTTAAAGCCACAAGGGGGCGAGTCTCTATTCACTATGTATATTTTGTTCTTGTTTAAAACTGATTCATTGTTTCTTGAATAAAACTATTGTTCTCTTGTGATTTCTCGACTATTATTTCTCCAAGGGGAAGTTACATTTGGTAGATTCTGAGTTTAACATTCCTGGACAGCAGGTGAGATGTCAATAACTTACTGACCGAGTAATAGCATACATTTCCCGACTGTGTTATTTTCCTAATTTTCATTCTAATATCATTATTGCTAGTTAAAATTGTTCATAAATATTTAAACTTATTAACCCTGTCAAATGATATGTTGTTCGAAGTAATCTATTAATTATCGTCTCCAATATGTTTAATAATGTACTTAGTCTTTTTAGCGTTCACTTTTAAACCTATTGCCTATCCAATAATGTGTCTACGTATATTGCAAAATCTTCCTAACTATTGCCCATCAAAGCTAAATCATCTCGTATCCTAATATCTGCATTGTACTGTTTAATGTCAACCCTTCCCTACTTTATTACTTTACCATAATAGCATATTATAAGGCTCAATTAAAAAGTGATGGGGAAAGTGAGTCCTTCTTTCAAACTATTATGTATTTTAAAAGTGTCTTATAACTGCTATCCAACCCCTACGCTACCATGCGTATTAGTCAAACATACTTCACTTAGATTGACAAGATTAATGAGTATCATAAACTTAACTAAAGTTTCGTGTTATTTATTTATTTTAACCGAATCATAGGCTTTTTAAAAACCTATGTATATTTGATGAACCGTCATGTAGTATTCCCACTTTTTTTCTAATATTTGCCAACTCGGGAAAATTTGATTCGGTGTTGATCTATTTCGTCGAAATATCCACGGATGATCCCCAACTATTGCCTATGCATATGGAGTCAATCTCATTAGAATTATACTATATATAATTTTATAGCTTGTGGGTAGTAGTGAAATACCTCTATAGTCATTACACTATGTTTTATTTCCCTTTTTTGAAAATGAGTATTATAATACCCAAGGGAGTAGGCAGAATTTTTTCCGGGGGTGAGGGTGGGGGGTAACTTTTTGTCAATCCATAATGCAGTACAAAAAAAAGCAACATATTAACGTTACTTATGCTTTCATTTCTGGAAATTTAAGGGGGCAGGCGGGGAAGGTGCCCTCCCTTGCTCCATCCTGGCTACGTTCATGAACTAAGACTAGTTTTCTCGAATGCAAAATTACAAACTATCTTATAAAAAAATCTTAAACTTAAAAACAAGTCTTGGATTTAATGAAAACCTTTTAAACACTTCATTCTCAAATTTCTGCTTTTTTCCCAATGCAATTTTTCTGTGCGCACTTAGTAAGCATATCCCATTGAGACGCTCCCTTGTCATCGTCGACCTTAGCCAGATATTTACTCTCTGCAAGGTACTGAACGACCACTCTACGGTACAAGTGGTGCATGACTGAGCAAGAGAGATGAGCAGAGCCTTTTTACACCTCGTTTACAAGGTCTGCTATGTTCACCTCTTTTAGCTGCTCTTTGATGAGTTTCTTCTCCTTCCACATGGTGTACCATAGTTCAGCTTCAGAGTCGAAGTCTTGTAACTTTTAAAAACTCAAGAACTGCTTGGCTTTCATCTTGAAATCTTGAATGGTCATCTCCAACATGATAAGAGGGTATAGAGCCAAAAGTGCAAAAGCAAGTGAATGTTCTTTTGAGAAACGTTGCTCCAATTAAGTCACTAAAGAGTCCATATAAGGAATTACTAGGGATATCTTCCAGTACTCTAAAGGCCTGGACACTGGAGGGTTGGGGCGATGTAGCTGTCTTCCAACACATCTTTACACCGTCAATTCTACTCCACCTTCCTTGTCAATCTTGAAGGCATCCTCTACAAGCTATGTAGAAACTTGCTTGGCTTCATTGCGGTGAGTTGTTATCAATCCAAGAATCAGTTTGATGTACTGTGAACATTGAAGCAGATCCAGGCTTTTAGACTGTAGAGCATTTACCAGAGGTTTCAATAAGAGAGAATACTTGGCTATCAGCAGCGATAAATTGAGCTTTGGTGGCAGCAGAATATAGCTAGAATGACTGTTTCCTCGTGTTACCATTTCCTTCTAGTGATAATCTCTCCAACCCTTCAACGATTCTCACAAAATGCTTGTTGAAAACTGCGTTACTTTTGGGACCATCGCGTGTCACAGAGGAGTGGAATATTTGGGGCATATTTTATTTTTAATTCTGACTCTCTGAAGAAACTTATTATGTCCTTGATAGTGAAGATGGTGTTGGAATTTGATTCAATCTACAGGTTGATCAAAATAAAAGTTTAATAAAAGAATGCTGTTGTGGTATGTGTAATGTGGTACCTTATTTAAGGAATTCTATAACAATGGTATTCCAAAATCATTTAAGTCTAGGCTTAACTTTCCCCGCGTACATTTTATTTCTAAATTTAGTTAATTATTTTTTATTTATTTACTTGATTTAGGGGGGAGCTACCCCCTTTCACCCTCCGGCTACGCCCATGATAATACCTTTCTTCCATATACGGAACATAGCAATTTATACATTTATCTTACTAACTTTTCACCACCTCTGCAGGAATTGAATCTATACTTGGAGGTTTATGGTTCTTTAACTTCCTAATAGCTTGTTTGACTTCACTAATACTTGGATCAATCTATTCATCAAAAGTATGGTGGAGTCTATATATTTGTATCACTATTATGGCTTTAGAAAGAGTGCGCCACACATTGAGAACGTATGTACAACAGGATAGTATATCCACCCTAATCAAAGGGGGAATCAAATCATTCATATACACAAGCAAATGTAATGTTTTTATTCTCACCTGATATATTCGAATTGCGGTGAGCACAAAGTACACCCCGTACAAAAGGAATATTAGGAGACTATAACCGTAGTAAAGACGCGAGGAGGTGGCGACTCTCCAGCCACCACCAAACTTTAAGGCCATAATACTCGTTCCCAGCCATTTGTTATTAATTTCTTGTGTTTTCTGATATTCCATTAAGCTTGGACCCAAATTATCGTTGTCAAATGCGGGCCACGAAGGTTAAACACTACAACAGAATGTTATAATAAGAACAGGTATTCTTGAACAGTGTGACAAGATGTCTTTGGCACAAAGGAGGACAAGGGACTCCCGAAATGTAGGACATTCAAGGACAATGTAGGACGATAAACAAAATAAAAGTTATAAATGTTTAGTACAAATTCACTTCATGTATTTTATTGATAACCATTTGCACAACCATTTTATTGTACGTTCAAGCATATTTGTCAGATGAACTCATGCATTAAGACGCTCGCTGTGATTGATTGCTGAAGACATACACGCAGCCAATAGAATTCTCAAATTTTATCACGTGAACGCCGTGCGATGACAAAAAGGCACAAAGACTGCCAGTGATAACTGAATTGCCATTTTACGGCAGAATTTCTAAATGCGAGCTCACTTTGATAGCAAACAACACCAAAACCTTACACAT
This sequence comes from Timema douglasi, assembly GCA_901482245.1. NCBI lineage: Eukaryota > Metazoa > Arthropoda > Insecta > Phasmatodea > Timematidae > Timema > Timema douglasi. Next base: position 3,307 of record CABEEJ010005941.1, on the reverse strand, counting down.
TTATTTATTTTGTCAAAATGGAGGACATTTTGTAATTTTTGAAAATTCCTCCCGCACACTGAGCAGAGGGTTAAAATGTAGGACATGTCCGGTAAAAGGAAGGACGTCTGGTCACCCCATTCTTGGACAAACCAAAACTTGGTGGTTTGAAGAGTGATAGTTTCATTTAAAAAGTTGGATTATGTCATTATTGTACAGAACATGCAAATATGGATGCAGAGTTTTTCTGATTAGCCCTGGGTGTCCTGGTGGTATACAGCTAAGGTGTCAGACTACTGTGTTGGGGGTCCGGGGTTCAATCCTCGGTCCTGGCAGAGATTTATCTGATTGCCTAAACCCTTCCTTCACCTCTGACAAGACGTGTATTAATCACAACTTGTGAATGTGTGGAATGCCAGGCCTCCACCGTAGTTCGGATCACATGTTAAACTGTAGTTCCTCCATTTTATATATCACAATCACCCTACCATTACACATTAGCGTAAGAGCGTATAACCCGAACGGGTAGTAAGACAAGCTAATAATAATAATAATAATAATGAGCCTTAAAATAATTCATTATAATACTATTGAGAGCAATCTTTGAAACTCATTTAGGGAATCAAATCTCGCTGAATATATATATATTTGACTTTAAAACTCAAGTTCTTTTATTTCATAGAATTTATTTATAGATAAGTTTGTTGGTTTTAAAAAATAAGTATATTTTACATTAATTGTATTCTTTTAAAAAGGGCCTTTGTTTGGAAATTAAGACTTTTTGTTAGCAAAGTTTTGTTAAAAAAATACGAAATGGTTATATTTATATAAAAATTCTTAAAAAGAATTTAGGTACACAAAGTTGCTATTATAAATTGTTGTTGGGAAGGAGAGAAGGGTGATGTAAAATTTTCTGTTTAACGAATCATTATTTAGTAGCTAAATATTAATCACACGATTATTTATTATAGAGTCATTCAATAAATCAACACCTTATCTGAATAGATAACGAACGATATCCGGGACAGGACCTTGCCCGAAAATATATTGAGGGGTGGTGAAGGTGGTAGGGGGTGGAGGAGTGGCCTGGTGCTTGCTTGTGGTCTGGGGTGGTGGAGGTGGGTGGGGAGGGTGCAGGTGGGGGTGGCCTGGGGCTGCCTATGGTATGTGGGGGCTGTTGGAGAAAAGGGCTACTCTTAACAGGAGATAACCAATTTTCCTAGAAGCAATGTAAAGTGTTTTTCAAAAACATAAGTGGGGTGCTAACAAAGTTTAATCCATGTTTTTTTTGTGGATTCAGTATAGCGTTACTTGATACTATACGCTTAGATGGCCGCAAGATCTAAGACACTACTTTCTCAGTAGACCAGATTGCCGATTACAGGGAGATCAAGGTTCAAATCTCAGTTGGGTGTACTGAGGGAGGTTTTCCAAAATAGTTTTCCGCTCTCCCTCCACGCAAATGCTTGCAAAGTTCCTATAAATATAGCCTTCCCCATCCCTAAAACAATGAGCGTAATTGGTACATAAGCGTATATCCCAAACGGGTAGTAAGACGCGGTGCAAACTAAAAGTACTTGATATTGAATTAATCCCACGGCTACTTTATTTGATTCGTCTAAAGAGAGGATGCTACAGACCATTGCTTTTCCTTTCTCTCTCAAGTTCAGTTACTTTCACACTCAATAATCTTGGATTATGGCATAGTAAAATACACGCAGGGCCTAGCTGATTGTTTCTGACTGGAGTCTACATTGAGTGGTGCTTACTTATATTCCCATTATTGCAGGTTATGCCTTTAGCCTATTTTTTAGTTTACGTCAATAACTACAAATAAACACTAGGTAAATAGAAGGGAAATTCATGCAAAACTAGTGATATGGTCAGTGTTGGTTCAGATAAAATAGAGGTTAAATAGTTCAAAAAATATATATTAAAATTTATTATTATAAGATAATAACAGTTTTGTAATGTACAGTACATATTAATATAATATAATTGAGTAAAAAAATAAATAGATGAGCTGCGTGGATGCACGAAGTAAATTAATAAATATATATATATTTATATACTATGACAATGTGAAATATAAATATAGAAAGAAAGTTTATAAAACATAAAATTAAAAAATTAATAGCAACCGCATAGCTTGATATTATTTTGGTAGTTTTAAAACAAAACAAATCAAACACAAACGATTAAACTACTTTTTAATGCAGCTAATAAAATATTAAAATGTAGTTTGGACTTTACTTGGGGTAAAAGTGATTTTTAGGTGACTAAAAGGTAGGTTCACGTCACTAATAGCCCTGATTGTTTTTACATCATTTAAATAAACTGGATGTACAATGGCTAATTTAAAATAAATCAAATGCAATCATCGTTTTTTTAAAGGTGGACTGTAATGCAATCCAAAAACTATCATGAAAAAAATTGAATCTGTGTTTTTTAGTTATCTGTTCAAATTTGTGTTTTTAAGACTCGCCAAAGCTTTTTTAGAAAGCTATAACAAATTAAATAGTATGTAAATAGTAGATTATTATTCAGCTAATGTTACCTATGGAAAGTAAACAGACACCGATTATAATTATAGCTAGCACATTAACACGAATGTAGTATTTCTTAGCAGTCAGCCTCTTTTAAATTTTTCTCACACATTAGAGTTAACAAAACAAAAATGATACTAATGAAGACACCGTCTATCTTAAGTGGTTCTGTATGGATGTAATTAGGCCTATGCTGTCCGGATGTATAAAATAATAACTAATCTGTCCCTCTTCACAAACTGTATCGCCCTCTTCGCGTGTATTTGATAGTTCTCTGGCCCAAGACACACCCCTTAATCAAGCATGCACCTCCTCTACCTTCATCAACGAGAGTCAGTACATTAGTAATTCATCATTCAAGAACACTCCCGATTCAATAAACCCTTGTACCTGTATTTTAATATTTTTGTTTCAACAAATATTTAATTTCTACCTAAAAGTGAATTAAACAATTCTCATCGATTTACTTATTCTAACTCTGTAGTCTAAAGGTCTTAAATGAATTTTTATCTCTCCATAATTTACCTCCTTGAAAATACTGTCTTTTTACTTCTAGTGGCTACCATGAACATACTTTAAAATTGTATCAACATAATTTCAATAAGATTGACGCCATCAGCAGAGAGAATAATTGGGGATATCTACGAAATAGATCAACAACAGATGAACTTATCCACTTTACCCGCCTCTATGGCATAGTTGGCTGACGCGCTTGTCGTGTTGAGCTCGACTGCTGAGGACGGGGAGATCGAGGTTCGAATCTCGGTCGGGTGAACTGGGGG
>CABEEJ010005940.1:13670-44728 GCA_901482245.1 Timema douglasi | reverse complement strand
AAACTATAGCTTGATGAGAGGTCACATGGCCTCAGACTGTAGCTTGATGAGAGGTCACATGGCCTCAAACTATAGCTTGATGAAAGGTCATTCCGCCTCAAACTATAGCTTGATGAGAGGTCACATGGCCTCAGACTATAGCTTGATGAGAGGTCACATGGCCTCAGACTATAGCTTGATGAGAGGTCATTCCGCCTCAAACTGTAGCTTGATGAGAGGTCACTCCACCTCAAACTATAGCTTGATGAGAGGTCACATGGCCTCAGACTGTAGCTTGATGAAAGGTCACTCCACCTCAAACTGTTGCTTGATCAAAGGTCATTCCGCCTCAAACTGTTGCTTGATGAAAGGTCACTCCGCCTCAAACTATAGCTTGATGAGAGGTCACATGGCCTCAGACTGTAGCTTGATGACTATTACTAGTAAAGTTTTGAGCTGTCATCCAAGTAAACTAAGGTCGTGAATTAATTTAGTCTCAGACTGATGAGAGGTCACATAGCCTAAGACTGTTAATTGATGTCCCCAAACTTGTCCATTTTGTTGCCAGATTGCCGCGTCTCCAATATCACTGAGGATCCCGCAACTGACAGACTTGAGGAGTTTCCTTGTAAATGGTAACAAGATCCTTCCTTGTATAAGTCATTCATGAGCTAAGTTTACTTGGATGACAGCTTGAAATGTTACTAGAAGTAATCCCTAATATATCCCTACGCCAACAGCTGACATCTATCACTTTGGATCACTGTAATGAAAATAGATGGTAATATATTAATGTTATAGTTAGCCACAGTAATTTAGGCCAATATTATTTATATATTTNCACTGTAATGAAAATAGATGGTAATATATTAATGTTATAGTTAGCCACAGTAATTTAGGCCAATATTATTTATATATTTATTTGAGGTCGGACATAAAGTTTATTTATAGTTTTATTCCACTTAAAAAAATATTAACACCACTTTCACAAAAACTTCTAACGAACTTAGATTCAAAATGGCGACTGACGAATCTAAGCCATATGATTGAACATAAGGGTAAACAAGTTTCTTACAATGATGAAGACACGCAGTTAATGAAAATATTTTATTCAGTTATAATATTTCAAAATACGATAAAATAATCATAAAATCATTTATTGTATGTAAAAAAATGACAAGAATTTTCTCTTTTGCAAGTAAATACGATGCTTGTATTAAAAGGTATTGATGTGTGCACTATATTAAACCTAATCAATAACGTTCCAAAACGAAAAGTAAGTACTTTTAATTATATTTACAATATTGTTTCGAGTTGGATGAAAAGAAATTATCTAAAAAAATGAAATAGCATTGAGAAAACTTAAGTTTACGTTATTTTAAATGTAATATATAACAGGTAGTTCAAGATCTTTACATTTATAACAAAACTGTGATCTTTTACAAGTGTTGGCAGCCCAAAACCTAAATATATGATTTTTGAACTGTCATCCAGGTAAAAATCTATCGTGAACGGAATATAGACAGCGTTGGGGGACTCTTGTTATGGTACTGGGATGTATTAGTCAATATCCAACTAAAGGGGATTTCCAGCCACCAGCTTGCATGCTTTCCTAACTGCTGTCAGCTACAACCTCAACGTCATGACAAACACTAGCTCAGCATAGGGGAATGTTTTGAGACTAATAAAAAGAGTCATTGTTATAATAAATTCCTTTTTGATAAGCAATAATTTAACTACTAATTAAATAGCAACGTGTGTTGTCCTCATATATACAAATTAATATAGTCCCCAGATATACAAATTGATATAGTCCCCAGATATATCAATTGATATAGTCCCCAGGTATATAAATAGATATAGCCCTCAGGTATACAAATTGATATAATCCCCAGGTAAATAAATTGTAATAGTTCCCAGGTATATAAATTGATATAGTCCTCGGATATACTAATTGGTAGTCCCCAGATATATCAATTGATATAGTCCCCAGGTATATAAATTGATATAATCCTCGGATATACAAATTGGTAGTCCCCAGATATATAAATTGATATAGTCCCCAGGTATATAAATAGATATAGTCCTCAGGTATACAAATGGATATAATCCCCAGGTAAATAAATTGTAATAGTTCCCAGGTATATAAATTGATATAGTCCTCGGATATACAAATTGGTAGTCCCCAGATATATAAATTGATATAGTCCCCAAGTATATAAATTGATAGTCCCCAGATATATAAATTGATATAGTCCTCAGCTATACAAATTGTATATAGTCCCCAGGTATACAAATTGATATAGTCCTCAGATATACAAATTGGTAGTCCCCAGATATATAAATTGATATAGTCCCCAGGTATATAAATCGATATAGTCCCCAGATATATAAATTGATATAGTCCCCAGGTATATAAATAGATATAGTCCTCAGGTATACAAATTGATATAGTATTAAGGTATATAAATTGATATAGTCCCTAAATAAATAAATAGTAATAGTCCCCAGATATATAAATTGATATAGTCCCCAGGTATATAAATTGATATAGTCCCCGGATATACAAATTGGTAGTCCCCAGATATATAAATTGATATAATCCCCAGGTATACAAATTGATATAGTCCCCAGATATATAAATTGATATAGTCCTCAGGTATACAAATTGATATAGTCCCCAGCTATACAAATTGATATAGTCCTCAGATATACAAATTGATAGTCCCCAGATATATAAATTGATAGTCCCCAGATATATAAATTGATATATTACCCAGGTATATAAATTGATATAGTCCCCAGATATATAAATTGATATAGTCCTCAGGTATACAAATTGTATATAGTCCCCAGGTATACAAATTGATATAGTCCTCAGATATACAAATTGGTAGTCCCCAGATATATAAATTGATATAGTCCCCAGATATATAAATTGATATAATCCCCGGATATACAAATTGGTAGTCCCCAGATATATAAATTGATATAATCCCCAGGTATACAAATTGATAGTCCCCAGATATATAAATTGATCTAGTACCCAGGTATATACATTGATATAGTCCCCAGGTATATAAATTAATTTAGTCCCCAGATTATATAAATTGATATAGTCCCCAGATATACAAATTGATAGTCCCCAGATATATAAATTGATATAGTCCCCAGGTATATAAATTAATTTAGTCCCCGGGTAAATAAATTGATATAGTCCCCAGGTATATAAATTAATTTAGTCCCCAAGTATATAAATTGATATAGTCCCCAGGTATATAAATTAATTTAGTCCCCAGATATATAAATTGATATAGTCCCTAGATATACAAATTGATAGTCCCCAGATATATAAATTGATACAGTCCCCAGATATATAAATTGATATAGTCCCCAGGTATATAAATTAATTTAGTCCCCGGGTAAATAAATTGATATAGTCCCCAGATATATAAATTAATATAGTCCCCAGATATACAAATTGATAGTCCCCAGATATATAAATTGATATAGTCCCCAGGTATATAAATTAATTTAGTCCCCAGATATATAAATTGATATAGTCCCCAGATATACAAATTGATAGTCCCCAGATATATAAATTGATATAGTCCCCAGATATATAAATTGATATAGTCCCCAGATATATAAATTGATATAGTCCCCAGGTATATAAATTAATTTAGTCCCCGGGTAAATAAATTGATATAGTCCCCATGTATATAAATTAATTTAGTCCCCAGATATATAAATTGATATAGTCCCCAGATATACAAATTGATAGTCCCCAGATATATAAATTGATATAGTCCCCAGGTATATAAATTAATCTAGTCCCCGGGTAAATAAATTGATATAGTCCCCAGGTAAAGAGAAGTAAATAATTGCCAAATAAATGAACCTGTATAGTTGAAAGCTCTTATTTCAATATTCTGTTTTGCTGGTACATTGAACGGATAGGATAACATGGTATTTACAAAACAACCCCATTTTAAGAATAGTCATTTTAACTTAAATAAACTTTTAAAAAGGAAATATGACGTCATTAACACATTATAATTATATCTCCCGTGAAGTCCGTAAGGAAATATGGTTGATGATCGATGAGATGACAAGAAATAAGGCCAGAAAAAAAGAGGTGAAAGTATTATTTTAAAGGATGACGTCATGGTTAGGATTTAATGATGTCAGTTGTTCACAGAGGCCATGTTACTCTGTAAGTAAAGGGAGTTTTCAGAAAAATAGACTAATTTGCACAACCTTTATTTCTCTTGAAATATGGAAACTGTATATCTTCCGTTCCCGGCTCCTTGTAGGGCGGCTTAGTCTTTACTGACTTTGAAATCTGATCTTTGAGTCGCAGGAACGAGCAAAAACAACCTAACTCCAGTGAAGTTTCCCCTCCATGGAAAATATTTGGTGGCATCGAGTCTTCCAACGGCAGAGAACAAGAACTGGCTACCTCATCTTACTACCCAAACTGGCTACACGTGTCTTACTATCTGTCCTGGTTAAACTTGTCCTACCACCCATCCAGTAACCCATATCTGCGTTATACTTCCTTACCTATCCAGAACTCGAACCAAAGTCTCTCAAAAGCTGATCAGAGATTATACCACTGATTAATATTTAAAACAAAGCGATACCAAACTAATTTAATGCTACCACTATTGTTGTTTGATTAGAGATGTTTTACACTGTTGATCTCTGGGTGAGGTCTCGAATAACTCCAGTTTCCAGATGACCCTGAAGCCCCGTTTTAATAGAAGAATGAGTCATCCGATGGGTATAACGTGGTATATTCCGTTCACGATAGATTTTTACCTGGATGACAGTTCGAAAATCATATGTTTGGGTTTTGGGCTGCCAACACTTGTAAAAGATCACAGTTTTGTTATTTATGTTAAGTTTTTTTAATTACCTCTTATATTTTACATTTAAAATAACATAAACTTAAGTTTATTCATACTATCTCATTACTATTAATGATTTCCTTTTATCCAACTCCAAACAATATTTTAAACATAATTAAAAGTACTTATTTTTTGTTTTGGAACGTTATTGATTATGTTTAATATAGTGCCCACATCAATACCTTTTAATACAGGCATCATATTTACTTGCAAAAGAGAAAATTCTTGTCATTTTTTTACATACAATAAATGATTTTATGATTATTTTATCGTATTTTGAAATATTTAACTGAATAAAATATTTTAATCAACTGCGTGTCTTCATCATTGTAAACAACTTGTTTACCGTTATGTTCAATCATATGGTTTAAATTCGTCAGTCACCATTTTGAAGCCATGTTCGTTAGAAGTTTTTGTGAAAGTGGTGTTAATATTTTTTTAAGTGGAATAAAACTATAAATAAACTTTATGTCCGACCTCAAATAAATATATAAATAATATTGGCCTAAATTACTGTGGCTAACTATAACATTAATATATTACCATCTATTTTCATTACAGTGATCCAAAATGATAAATGTCAGCTGTTGGCGTAGTGATATATTAGGGATTACTTCTAGTAACATTTCCAGCTGTCATCCAGGTAAACTTAGCTCGTGAATGACTTATATGTTAGGGAGGTGAACCGTTATAAGATAGGCTGGGTGAGCGAAAGGGAGGAGAGATGGCTAAGGTAACTGCTATGGTGAGAGGGAGGTGAATCGTCGAGCTAGCGTGATAAGTGGGAAAGGAGCTATACGAGTTAGTGTGGTGAGTGGGAGAGGATCTCAGAAAGTTAGTGTGGTGAGTGGGAGAGGATCTCAGCGAGTTAGTGTGGTGAGTGGGAGAGGATCTCAGCTAGTTAGTGTGGGGAGTGGGAAAGGATCTTTGCGAGTTAGTGTGGTGAGTGGGAGAGGATCTATGCGAGTTAGTGTGGTGAGTGGGAGAGGATTTCAGCGAGTAAGTGTGGTGAGTGTGAGCGGATCTCAGAGAGTTAGTGTGGTGAGTGGGAGAGGATCTCAGCGAGTTAGTGTGGTGAGTGGGAGAGGATCTCAGCGAGTTAGTATGGTGAGTGGGAGAGGATCTCAGCTAGTTAGTGTGGGGAGTGGGAAAGGATCTATGCGAGTTAGTGTGGTGAGTGGGAGAGGATTTCAGATAGCTAGTGCGGTGAGTGTGAGAGGATCTCAGCTAGTTAGTGTGGTGAGTGTGAGAGGATTTCAGATTGCTAGTGCGGTGAGTGTGAGAGGATCTCAGCTAGTTAGTGTGGTGAGTGTGAGAGGATCTCAGCGAGTTAGTATTGGTGAGTAGGAGAGGATATCAGCTAGTTAGTGTGGTGAGTGGGAGAGGAGCTATGTGAGTTAGTGTGGTGAGTGGGAAAGGAGCTATACGAGTTAGTGTGGTGAGTGGGAGAGGATCTCAGAGAGTAAGTGTGGTGAGTGTGAGAGGATCTCAGCGAGTTAGTATTGGTGAGTAGGAGAGGATATCAGCTAGTTAGTGTGGTGAGTGGGAGAGGAGCTATGTGAGTTAGTGTGGTGAGTGGGAAAGGAGCTATACGAGTTAGTGTGGTGAGTGGGAGAGGATCTCAGAGAGTAAGTGTGGTGAGTGTGAGAGGATCTCAGCGAGTTAGTATTGGTGAGTAGGAGAGGATATCAGCTAGTTAGTGTGGTGAGTGGGAGAGGAGCTATGTGAGTTAGTGTGGTGAGTGGGAAAGGAGCTATACGAGTTAGTGTGGTGAGTGGGAGAGGATCTCAGAGAGTAAGTGTGGTGAGTGTGAGAGGATCTCAGCGAGTTAGTATTGGTGAGTAGGAGAGGATATCAGCTAGTTAGTGTGGTGAGTGGGAGAGGAGCTATGTGAGTTAGTGTGGTGAGTGGGAGAGGATCTCAGCGAGTTAGTATGGTGAGTGTGAGAGGATCTCAGCTAGTTAGTGCGGTGAGTGGGAGAGGAGCTATGTGAGTTAGTGTGGTGAGTGTGAGAGGATCTCAGCTAGTTAGTGCGGTGAGTGGGAGAGGAGCTATGTGTGTTAGTGTGGTGAGTGGGAGAGGATCTCAGCGAGTTAGTATGGTGAGTGTGAGAGGATCTCAGCTAGTTAGTGCGGTGAGTGGGAGAGGAGCTATGTGAGTTAGTGTGGTGAGTGTGAGAGGATCTCAGCTAGTTAGTGCGGTGAGTGGGAGAGGAGCTATGTGTGTTAGTGTGGTGAGTGGGAGAGGATCTCAGCGAGTTAGTATGGTGAGTGTGAGAGGATCTCAGCTAGTTAGTGCGGTGAGTGGGAGAGGAGCTATGTGAGTTAGTGTGGTGAGTGTGAGAGGAGCTAGGTGAGTTAGTGTGGTGAGTGGGAGAAGTAGTACGGGGGATTTCTCATCACACTACGTCACACCACGAGATAGTATTGTGATGCTCATTAACATATTTTCCACATCCGTTTAATTTACCGTTATTCCCCCTCCACCACCTGACTTCATTTCCCAGGTGCTGATTACGTCCTTCCCCCTAAAGCCCCTCTCTCTACAACCACGGACATATTGGTTCTTGGTGATTAATTATTAATTATTGTTAATTGATTATTGCTAATTAGTTATTGGTTATAATTGAGGCGTTGGAGTTTTTATTAATTGATTAGGGCGTTGTAGTTTATTTATTTGTTTATTAGAACCTCGCGCTATGGCTGTCTTATGTTGAATGAACATTGGCTCCTCCGTCACAAGGCTCTGTCAGACTGTCCCTGGAACAAGCAGTACGAGTCTCATGCTATGGCTGTCGGGGGTAGAGTGCGATAAATGGTTCCCCTACCTTGAGACCCTCTTTCACTTCCCCCTCCTTAGAGGTATGTGTGGCAACCCTGGCACCAGACTGGCGGGTCGACAAGACAAGTCAGGACAAGAATAGATCGCGAGGGCGCAATGGGTTTTCCCCTACGCCAGTATGTCGGCCCGACAAGACGAGTTGAGACAAGAATAGATATTGAGGTCATGGTCCCGGGCAACGGGGTTTTACCTAGCGTCAGCTTGACGGCACAACAAGACGACTAGAGACAAGAATAGATCGTGAACTAGGTCAGTGTGTCGAAACTCCCTTGGGTTTTCCCTGTCACCAGTTTGGCGGTCCAACAAGACGAGTTGAGACAACAATAGATATCGAGGTCATTGACCCAGGCAACGGGTTTTCCCTGGCGCCAGTTTGGTGGGCAGACAAGACAAGTCTAGACAAGAAAAGATCTTGGCCCTGTTCATCTTCTCGTACAATGTGACGTCGAACGAGTGAGGGGGTCGCTATAAAGAGGGGCACCCACTTGGTTGTCTATTTATAAGCGTTTGTAGAGCGGTTCAAGATGGACAAGTTACAGCTAGCTGGTAAATATTGTCGACGCCATGCAGACCGTAAAATTGTGTGATCTAACCGTAGATCAAAAGTACTCGGTGGATAAATTAAAAACGGTCAATGCAAAGTTTGGGAGACGTCTAATAGCCTATCTAGACGGTGAGTTTTGTGTGTTTTTACCCTGTAGTTTTTTACTCTAACAGATGAAGACGTGTGTTAGCTTAATAAAGAAAAACTGTTATTTACCTGCTCCGGAGTAAAACCCGGTTCACCTACCATTGTGAACTTTGAACGCGTTTAAGAGATGCTGCAGTTAACAACAACAACAACAAAAACGGGCAGCGGAGCAAATGATACATGTGCATCGAGGACCCTACAGAACGTTTAGCTCTCAGGTATGCTCATCATTCTTAGATCCGGCTATATTAATTTAATGATTGTAGGTCATACGATTGAGGGGCGCGCCTATATGACGGTAGAGAATGTTCACAGTGTGGCGGTGAGTGATAGACATGTAATTTATAAAGTAGAGGAGCAAGGCTACATAGAGTTTTGCGACTCTACCTGTCACACGATAAGAGCGATTGAAGTACTACCCTACGAGAGAATCGAGGAAACGCACATGTGTAATATGATGTGCACAGTGTACAATTTCTGCAAGAGGGACGTTGTGGCTGTGTTGCCCCTGCAGCCACCACCACCCTTCCGAGCTCCACAACACCCGCCACCTTCCTATATATATCAGCTAGTTAATGCAGTGAGTGTGAGAGGTGCTCGGCGAGTTAGTGTGGTGAGTGGGAGAGGATCTTAGCTAACTAGTGCAGTGAGTGGGAGAGGAGCTCGGAGAGTTAATATGGTGAGTGTGAGAGGATATCAGCTAGTTAGTGCGGTGATTGGGAGAGGAGCTATGCGAGTTAGTGCAGTGAGTGGGAGAGGATCTCAGCTAGTTAGTGTGGTGAGTGGGAGAGGATCTTAGCTAGTTAGTGGAGTGAGTGGGAGAGGAGCTCGGCGAGTTAGTGCGGTGAATGGGAGAGGATCTCAGCTAGTTACTGCGGTGAGTGGGGGATGATCTCAGCTAGCTATTGCGGTGAGTGGGGAAGGATCTAAGATAGCTAGTGCGTTGAGTGGGAGAGGTGCTTGGCGAGTTAGTGTGGTGAGTGGGAAAGGATCTTAGCTAGTTAATGTAGTGCTGGGAGAGGATCTCAGCTACTTAGTGCGGTGAGTGGGGGAGGATCTCAGATAGATAGCGCGGTGAGTGGGAGAGGTGCTCGGCGAGTTAGTGTGGTGAGTGTGAGAGGATATCAGCGAGTTAGTGTGGTGAGTTGGAGAGGATCTTAGCTAGCTAGTGTGTTGAATGGGAGAGGAGCTAAGTGAGTTAGTGTGGTGAGTGGGAGAGGCTCTCAGCTAGTTAGTGTGGTGAGTGAGAGAGGTGCTCGTTGAGTTAGTGTGGTGAGTGGGAGAGGTTCTTAGCTAGCTAGTGGTGTGAGTGGGAGAGGAGCTAGGTGAGTTAGTGTGGTGAGTGGGAGAGGATCTCAGCTACTTAGTGTGGTGAGTGGGACAGGTGCTCGGTGAGCTAGTGTGGTGAGTGGGAGAGTATACTAGCTAGCTAGTGCAGTGAGTGTGACAGGAGCTTAGTGAGTTAATGTGGTGAGTGTGAGAGGATATCAGATAGTTAATGCACTGAGTGTGAGAGGTGCTCGGCGAGTTAGTGTGTTGAGTGGGAGAGGATCTTAGCTAACTAGTGCAGTGAGTGGGAGAGGAACTAGGCGAGTTAATGTGGTGAGTGTGAGAGGATATTAGCAAGTTAGTGCGGTGAGTGTTAGCTGAGATAGGCGAATTAGTGCGGTGAGTGGGAGAGGATATCAGCTAGTTAATGCGGTGAGTGTTAGCTGAGATAGGCGAGTTAGTGCGATGAGTGGGAGAGGATCTCAGCTAGTTATTGCGGTGGGTGGGAGAGGAGCTCAGCGAGTTAGTGCAGTGAGTGGGAGTGGATCTCAGATAGTTAGTGCGGTGAGTGGGAGAGGATCTGAGCTAGCTAGTGTGGTGAGTGTGAGAGGATCTCGGGGAGTTAATGCGGTGAGTGGGAGAGGATCTCAGCTAGTTAGTGCGGTGAGTGGGAGAGGAGCTCGGCGAGTTAGTGCGCTGAATGGCAGAGGATCTCAGCTAGCTAGTGCGGTGAGTTGGAGAGGAGCTTGGCGAGTTAGTGCAGTGAGTGGGAGAGGATCTCAGCTAGTTAGTGCGGTGAATGGAAGAGGATCTCAGCTAGTTAGTGCAGTGAGTGGGAGAAGATCTTAGCTGGTTAGTGCGGTGAGTGGGAAAGAAGCTCGATGAGTTAGTGTAGTGAGTGGGAGAGGATCTCAGATAACTATTGCAGTAAGTGGGAGAGGATTTCAGCTAGTTAGTGCGGTGAGTGGGAGAGTTTCTCGGCGAGTTAGTGTGGTGAGTGTAAAAGGATATCAGTGAGTTAGTGTCGTGAGTGGGAGAGGTTCTTAGTTAGCTAGTGCTGTGAGTGGGAGAGGAGTGAGGTGAGTTAGTGTGGTGAGTGTGAGAGGAGCTCGGCGAGTTAGTGCAGTGAGTGGAAGAGGATCTCAGCTAGTTAGTTCTGTGAGTGGGAGAGGACCTTAGCTAGTTAGTGTGTTGTGTGGGAGAGGATTTCAGCAAGTTAGTGTGGTGATTGTGAGATGAACTCGGCTAGTTAGTGTGGTGAGTGAGAGAGGATCTCTGCTATTTATTGCGGTGAGTTGGAGAGGAGTCTGGCGAGTTAGTGCAGTGAGTGGGAGAGGATCTCAGCTAGTTAGTGTGGTGAGTGTGAGATGAACTCAGCTAGTTAGTGTGGTGAGTGTGAGATGAACTCGGCTAGTTAGTGTGGTGAGTGGGAGAGGATCTCAGCGAGCTAGTGCGGTGAGTGGGAGAGGAACTCGGCTATTTAGTGCGGGGAGTGGGAGAAATGACTTAGTAAAGTAAAACACAAATGTTGTCATTTGGTTTATTCCTTACGGGAAATGCTAGGGATCTAATTAGATCCAAGAGACAGTTATAGCCTTGATATATATAAAAAAAACTATTGTGCTGTATGTGCTTATAACGATTATATTGATGAGAGTTAAGTTAATGTTATAACACCACCAAAAATAGACCCCTTTTGGGCTGCGGTAATCGCTTGACCAGTTCCCCCAGGACTGGGCCCAGCTCTGTGCACTGGGTGGGACGGAAAGCATTGCGTGTGTATGTGAATGTTGTTGGTGCGTGTTTGTGTGTAATTTGTTGACCACCTGCAGCTCCTAAAAAGGACAGTATTTGGGTAATGAGCCTCGTAATGCCCAGATCATCGCCCGATGACTGGGACTTAGCCCACAGAGCCAACCTCAGTGAACTTAACCAGCCCAAGTTCTCACTACCCGTCTACCCACACATGGGACGCGAGTCGTGTCAGAACACCAGACCTGAACCAGTGAGAAGAGTATCCCAGGCCTTGCCTACAGTCCCCCCGCGTCCACATTTCGACAGCCGTCAAACCACCGACAACACCACTAATGGCCCAGGATTGCACCGCTGTCCTGACCCAGCTTCGCTACTCTCAAGGTGGGATGGAAGAGGACGTGAGAAAAAGCCGGTATATTTGTAGTTTTTGTGGTAAAGTTTTTTTTTGGCTAAAATAAAGAAAATATTTCTCCAGTACAAACAAAGAATTTAACTTTCTTCACATGTTAAAATCAACAGTTCCTAAATATCCATTATAAGCATAGCAACATTAGATGATTATCTTCTTAAATGCAAAGAAAAAGTTGTCATTAAATTCCATGACACCCTTGACAAAAAAATATTCAAGATATTTTGAGGTAATCATGTGGAGAAAATTAAGCTTCATGTATGTTTGTAGTGGAGCATTATTTAATTTATTTTGGGCCAAAAAATGTTTTGCCATAATAACTTCAAAATCATCGGGTTTTTTCTCACGTTCCCTGCATTCCACCTTAACATTCCCTGCTCGGAAAAGGGTGCATTTGTGTCTCACCAGTGATGCCCTAATTTTCGGTGAGGACTCACACCAATAAGTATCTAATTGGGACCGAATCCAACACACATCCAGTAGGCCCCCAGCCACCGAGAAAGAAAGCTCACTATCCTCGGGGTATTCTACCAAGAGTGGAACTTCTTGTTCACCCGGCCATCCCGCCTCTCTTTGAAGTGTTCGCACCCACTCCCAGCATATTCTCCCAGCCTAGGTGTCAGCTAGCACAAAGTCCATAGAAGTAGCCTGTCACCCTTTTTATACTCCGCTGTCGTGTGATTCGGCAGAGGTCGGCTCGTTAACGAATGGTCGCGAAGAAGGTTGCGTGGTAGCTCAGAGACCCTTGGCCTTGTATGGATAAGAGCAGAAAGGGACGGTGGTCTTGGACCGGTAGGTCAAGAGCGTGAGTAGTGTAGGGAAGGGGCAATAAACTTTACTTAGGTAATAGTTAATCAAAATATATTATTTTTCTACCCCGTGTCAATCTAAAACTAGCACTTTAAAGAATATAATATTCTAGTTTCTTATGTTAATATTTTATTCATTTTATAAAGTAAGGCCATTATTTCTCGTCTTTGAACCTGTTGAATATTCCAATTTGTTAACGCTTCTGAGTATGAGTCACACTTTTTTGTTTGGTAATGTCTCCTCTTATTCTAGTGTGGCATCTTCCGCGCGTTCCTGATTGGTGGATGGAAAGAAAAATGATTATTTTGGGTTAGAGACTGCTAAATAGTAAATGTTTACCAGGGACGGTCTAAGGCAAAAGTTTTGTGTGTGCAAAACTCATATTTGGCGCCCCTCGTCACCCCATCATCTGTAAGAACTGTGGAGAATACTATATATGGTCATTTTAATACTAGACCCTATGTATACCATTTTGAATGTTCTTTCCCAAATATGTTACACATCTGAGATTGTCTTTCCCCAGAATTAGGGAAATATGTTCCTTAATAACAGAATTGAATTTTGCAATCAACTCTACGAGACCAAGAAATTTTCCATTATTTTTGCTGTAGAGGGTTTCGTGAGTTCCTTGAAAAGCCATGTTATGTTGGGCAAGGTGGCAAGATGGCAAGATGGCAAGATGACAAGGTGGCAAAATCTCTCGTGAGGACATTTTTTCCGTCGCTCTTTTCCTGGGCAATTAATCTTTGATTTTCATAATCAATATCCTTGCCAGTGTTAAACCTTCTTTCTGCTTCAACTCATTTTTCGTAGCACTTTAAGTGGTTAGAGGACGTATATTATCGGGAAAGAATTTTTCCGATGTCCCTTCAATCACAGTTTCGATTTTCATCAGATAATGTAGTTCTGATGATTGCCGTGTTAAATACCTTGCAGCGAAAACAGTATACACTTCCTTTATACTGGGAATACACTAGCCATCATCTAATTTTCTCGCCGTTGGAAGCAAGCCGATATTAAAATACGTTGTAAAGTGATCTTCTTGCACCGTTTCTAGGGTAGTTATCTAATACTGTTGAGATTGATTCTTGCGAAATAATAAAATCACGTTCAGCTGCGTGTAGTACTTTGGGCCCATTATCCGGATCTTTCAATTTGTCACATGAATTATTCATTTCTTGGATTGTATCAATCACATAGCTCTTATCCCTGTGATCAGTAATTTTCATGGTGTTAGAATCATCGGCATTAGTATTTATTAAATGTTCTGAGCAATCTTCTTCCTCCTCTGAGCGCTGTTTCAACAGATGATCATCGTTACATTAAGTTTCAATTTCACTTTCTTTACTAGTACTTGTCTTCATTAAATAATCACAAAGTAGTTTAAGAGCTTGACTTAATTTCTTGTAACGTTTTTGCTTTCTATTTTATATTCTCGACTGCAGAGAGTTTGGAAAACATTTTAATAAGTGTTTGAAAAATTAAATTATTATTAACAAAACAGTAACCACAAAAAGTAAAAACATAATAGTAACAGCAATACAACACATGACACAATACACTTCACGGAGTACAGTATCTACTAAAAAAGTTTGAACCAAAATAATAATTGAAAACAAAACTTAAACTAAATTTCACAGAACACTATATAAACTGAAAATAATAAGTTGCGAAGTGCAAAACGCCGGACTATAAATAAAGTGAGTAAGCGATCGTCAATCAATCACTCGCACGGAGGTTAGGTATAGACTGACTGAGAATATTGANAGCCTAACTCATAGATCGTACAGTCTCGACCCAGCAACTAGTATAGTCCCATCACCAAAGTAGTTGACAGGGGTACGTCGCACCGAACAACCTTCCAAATATATTTACTTTGTTAATGTATTCTAATGCACTAATTTGAAATAAAAAAAAGTACGCTGTCTGACATGGATTTAAATATTAATTTAGGAAATAAGCATTCTTTATAAAAAATTACTTTCTTTAACGATACTTATATTTTCCCAGATAAAAACAAAATATATATATTTTCGGGTCATTTTGGCGCCTCCTTGAATTGTTTGTGTATGCGGTTGCACACGTATCATACGTAGCACACGCCTTAGACCGGCCCTGAGGCTTACACAAGCCCACAGGTAAGATGTGCGACTTGTGTGTGTTGAAAGAAGATGGATGAGTTTAGCTGTTTCTAGGGAATTTATTAACTGAACAGAAGTATATTCACTCATAGCAAAATTAAGCGTGCTAAAACGTTTAAGTAGTAATTGATACATTATAACTGTTGGCCGCTAACTCTTAAATAAGTAAAATGTGTTTAAAAATTGTTTTTAATTGTGTCATTGATCAGATATGTATTTTATCGGAATTTGCTTAGTGACATGTAAAGTTTAACATGTGATTTGACCAGAATAAATGGTGGTAAATTATGTTTAGCCATAAATCTTTATTGATATATTTAAAATTATCATTCAGACCATGGAAAAATGAGTAACCAGGGCGAGCCAAACAGTCGAGCGCAAAAAAATAATAAAATAATGAAGATGACAGTTAAGTGACACTAGGCCTATTAGTTTAGACCTAATTACTTGACATACAATTCTAGCAAGGGGAAGATTAATAGTGTCTTGACAATAGGGCAAACCCATATTTGTATTATTAGGAATCTTGTTGGATGGAATCAGCGTCATCTAGACCTGCAGTGAGTATCCCTGACCAGACAGGATGGTCCTCTAGACCTGTAGTCAGTCTCCCTGACCAGACAGGATGGCCCTCTAGATCTGTAGTAAGTCTTCCTGACCAGACAAGATGAAACCAGGGTCATCTAGACGTGTAGTCAGTCTCCCTGACCAGACAGGATGAAACCAGGGTCATCTAGACGTGTAGTCAATCTCCCTGGCCAGATAGGATGGTCCTATAGACCTGTAGTCAGTCTTCCTGACCAGATAGAATGGTCTTCTAGACCCGTAGTCAGTCTCCCTGAACAGACAGGATGGTCCTCTAGAGCTGCAGTCAGTCTCTCTGATCAGACAGGATGGTCCTCTAGACCTGTAGTCAGTCTCCCTGACTAGACAGGATGGTCCTCTAGAGCTGCAGTCAGTCTCTCTGACCAGACAGGATAGTCCTCTAGAGCTGCAGTCAGTCTCCCTGAACAGACAAGATGGAATCAGGGTCCTCTAGACGTGTAGTCAATCTCCCTGGCCAGATAGGATGGTCCTCTAGACCTGTAGTCAGTCTCTTTGACAAGACAGGATAGAACAAGGATCCTCTAGACCTGCAGTCAATCTCCCTGAACAGATAGGATGGTCCTATAGACCTATAATCAGTCTCCCTGACTAGACAGGATAGAACAAGGATCCTCTAGACCTGTAATCAGTCTCTCGGACTAGACAGGATAGAACAAGGATCCTCTAGACCTGTAATCAGTCTCCCGGACTAGACAAAATGGTCCTCTAGACCTATAATCAGTCTCCCTGACTAGACAGGATAGAACAAGGATCCTCTAGACCTGTAATCAGTCTCCCTGACTAGACAAAATGGTCCTATAGACCTATAATCAGTCTCCCTGACTAGACAGGATGGTCCTCTAGACCTGTAGTCAGTCTCTTTGACAAGACAGGATGGCCCTCTAGACCTGTAGTCAGTCTCTCTGATCAGACAGGATGGTCCTCTAGACCTGTAGTCAGTCTCTTTGACAAGACAGGATGGTCCTCTAGACGTAAAGTCAATCTCCCTGGTCAGATAGGATGGTCCTCTAGACCTGTAGTCAGTTTCTCTGATCAGACAGGATGGTCCTCTAGACTTGTAATCAGTCTTCCTGACCAGACAGGATGGTCCTCTAGACTTGTAGTCAGTCTCCCTGACTAGACAGGATGGTCTTCTAGACCTGTAATCAGTCTCCCTGACCACCTAGCCACAATATCAAGCATTCTCCAGCAGACTCTTGTTAGGTCCTCATACCACGTAGATACAGACTTAATACCCTCCCGCCACCAAACAGCTTTTTTTTTTAGCATGTTGTGAGGGAGGTAAGTCGTCTGGCATAGAAGGAAGCATATTCTCGAGACTCTTTGGTGTGGCAAACCTGTCACGATGTAGGTGGAGCAAGGGGTGCCATGATACGGCATATTCATGTGATATTTCACGAGAATAAGGATAGACCTTCTTACGTATACCTACAGTTAAAATGCAACATAATGAAAAACAAAAACATTTACAATAAAAGAAAATACCAAGAATATAATTTTATAGAAAATATCTTATTTTCAATATATTTATTTATTTGAGGTATTTAACGTGCATTTTATAAGCCGACCGATTATATCAGCACACGAGATTTTCTATGAGCGAGAACGAAAGGGGCCACCAATTTTGCAGGAAAAGTATTTTCACATACCTCCAAGGTTCCTTTACAAACCACAATCGACGTGGGACAAACTGCTTTACTTCCCCTCCAAAGAAAGTTGTGCCACGGATCTTTATCTATCAAGAAAATTCTGTCAACCAGTTTGGGTTTGAACCCACGAACATCGGGTCCTGAAATGAGCACTTAGCCCCTAGACCACCAAGGTGAACTTTTAAAGATTAAATTGAAACATTTGAATCATTTAATAAACAGTATTTCTCACTAACGTGTGCCCTTTAGGTGGGATGATAAGGTTTGCCAGCTAAGGGCAGTAATTTGGTAGTTTCTGTAGAAACACATTTTCAGAAAAATAAATCAAATATTGTTTTGAAAAATACTACTTGTTGTTTGACTTTCTTCACAAGATAATATCATTAATTGTTGAATATTTGCTGGTGGTGTCCTAGAATTTGATGACAATTTTTATTCTTCATTTAAGTTGTTTCTCATCAAATACTAATAAGGTATAAATATTCAATAATATGTTTTTACTGGATAAATATTTGACGTATTTTGCTGAAAAAATTGTTTACTATGAAAACTGCAAACAAAAATAATTTAATAAAAGTCCTTTTCTCGCACCCCCTTCTACCCCAGCTTAAACATGGCAATCGTTGGACCCAATCAATATCGCAATAGGGCGCGACGGAACAATATTTCCGATCGTTCTCCGGGAAATTGATGTTATTAATTATTGAAATTCTCACGGAAACTTAAACGCAAAAAAAATATTTGAAAAACAAGTTGTGTTTAACAGGTGTAAACACACAAATTGATCATTTCTCAACCAATTAATCATTTTTATACAGTATAACCAACCATAACTATCCGAACAGTGACTATCCGAATTGCCAACTAACTGAATCCCCACAACCATGTCTGATGTCTTAGATTAAGCTTGTATCTATATTTCGTGATTACAAACATATCTCTCAGCTTTTGGAAAGTGAAGGCCTAAAATAGTCTTAACTAAAATTTACAGCTATCTTGGCTTAGCCTACCTGCGCGACATTCCACGCTTCGCCACTGGAAAACAGTTTGGGAGATATTTCCGCCCCGATGGATCCAACATAATTTGTAATCAGTGGTTATTCTTTGTGATTAAATCCCACCATTGTGTCTCACTTGAAGGTATTCACTTGCAGGCTACTCCATTGTTACCAACATGAGGTGGGATGTCCCATGAGGAACAGCTGGCGGTGTTGTCTTGTTGCTCTATAATAGGACCCAACTTATAAAGCTTTATTATTGCTCTATACTACGACCAAGCTCATGAAGAGTTATTGTCGCTCTATACTAGAACTCAACTGATGAAGATGTATGGTTGCTCTGTACTCGGACCCAGCTCATGAAGAGTTATTGTCGCTCTATACTAGGACTCAACTCATGAAGATTTATGGTTGCTCTGTACTCGGACCCAGCTCATGAAGAGTTATTGTCGCTCTATACTAGGACTCAACTCATGAAGATTTATGGTTGCTCTGTACTCGGACCCAGCTCATGAAGAGTTATTGTCGCTCTATACTAGGACTCAACTCATGAAGATTTATGGTTGCTCTGTACTCGGACCCAGCTCATGAAGAGTTATTGTCGCTCTATACTAGGACTCAACTCATGAAGATTTATGGTTGCTCTGTACTCGGACCCAGCTCATGAAGAGTTATTGTCGCTCTATACTAGGATTCAACTCATGAAGATTTATGGTTGCTCTGTACTCGGACCCAGCTCATGAAGAGTTATTGTCGCTCTATACTAGGACTCAACTCATGAAGATTTATGGTTGCTCTGTACTCGGACCCAGCTCATGAAGAGTTATTGTCGCTCTATACTAGGACTCAACTCATGAAGATTTATGGTTGCTCTGTACTCGGACCCAGCTCATGAAGAGTTATTGTCGCTCTATACTAGGACTCAACTCATGAAGATTTATGGTTGCTCTGTACTCGGACCCAGCTCATGAAGAGTTATTGTCGCTCTATACTAGGACTCAACTCATGAAGATTTATGGTTGCTCTGTACTCGGACCCAGCTCATGAAGAGTTATTGTCGCTCTATACTAGGACTCAACTCATGAAGATTTATGGTTGCTCTGTACTCGGACCCAGCTCATGAAGAGTTATTGTCGCTCTATACTAGGACTCAACTCATGAAGATTTATGGTTGCTCTGTACTCGGACCCAGCTCATGAAGAGTTATTGTCGCTCTATACTAGAACTCAACTCATGAAGATTTATGGTTGCTCTGTACTCGGACCCAGCTCATGAAGAGTTATTGTCGCTCTATACTAGGATTCAACTCATGAAGATTTATTGTTGCTCTGTACTTGGACCCAGCTCATGAAGAGTTATTGTCGCTCTATACTAGGACTCAACTCATGAAGATGTATTGTTGCTCTGTACTCGGACCCAGCTCATGAAGAGTTATTGTTGCTCTTTACTAGGTCCCAGCTCATGAAGAGTTATTGTCGCTCTATACTAGAACTCAACTGATGAAGATGTATGGTTGCTCTGTACTTGGACCCAGCTCATGAAGATGTGTGGTTGCTCTGTACTCGGACCCAGCTCATGAAGAGTTATTGTCGCTCTATACTAGAACTCAACTCATGAAGATGTCTGGCTGCTCCATACCATGACCCAACTAGAGTGTCTGTCACCCTTTAAAAGTACGTTATAAGGAAAAGGAAGGTAGACTTTAGAGTATGTGCACCCTAATTTACTTGGTGGAGGGGAGGAGGAGGGAAACCCTTAGGAAAAAAATACCTCCATATACTTAGTTGGGATTCAAACCGGAACATCTACGTCCCCAACAAAAACAGATATGATGAATCTGACGCCTTTGTTCACGTGTCCACCTGTAACATTAGCATTACTAGCTAATGCCACATTAGTTTTACTTACCCAAAATAATACAATACATATAGGCATCCTGCAATGGTATCACTAGCAAGACTAGCTAGTTTACTTGAATACTACCCACTCCGAATAATGCCGATACTCATAGACACGCGGCAATATCTAAGATTACTAAACTTACTAAGTCTAATACATATTCTTTACTCACACATTGTATCTTCCGGGTTAGCACAAGTCCATGACCAACCTGTTCGCACCAAATTCTAAAATGAAGAAAAGTCCTAACAAGCTTTGAATGATGCAGCAACAACATGTTCCAATAGAGGGATCCAGAAATGCGCTGATGGGCCCGGTTGGGCTACAAATGGGCTACTCACAATCTTGAACTGCAACTAACCGGTGTCCGGTGTACGTGACTGATGGGCGTATTTCGATTCCACAGCCAGCTCATCAGATTTCTGGCATACGTGTTTTGGGAATGAGCCAAGTTTGACTGCAACTAACCAGATACCTGGTGGTGACTGGATGGGTACTTAGAGTCAACAGCCAACTCGCCAGATTTCTGGCATACGTGTTTCGGGAACGAGCCAAGTTTGACTGCAACTAACCAGATACCTGGTGGTGACTGGATGGGTACTTAGAGTCAACAGCCAACTCGCCAGATTTCTGGCATACGTGTTTCGGGAACGAGCCAAGTTTGACTGCAACTAACCAGATACCTGGTGGTGACTGGATGGGTACTTAGAGTCAACAGCCAACTCGCCAGATTTCTGGCATACGTGTTTCGGGAACGAGCCAAGTTTGACTGCAACTAACCAGATACCTGGTGGTGACTGGATGGGTACTTAGAGTCAACAGCCAACTCGCCAGATTTCTGGCATACGTGTTTCGGGAACGAGCCAAGTTTGACTGCAACTAACCAGATACCTGGTGGTGACTGGATGGGTACTTAGAGTCAACAGCCAACTCGCCAGATTTCTGGCATACGTGTTTCGGGAACGAGCCAAGTTTGACTGCAACTAACCAGATACCTGGTGGTGACTGGATGGGTACTTAGAGTCAACAGCCAACTCGCCAGATTTCTGGCATACGTGTTTCGGGAACGAGCCAAGTTTGACTGCAACTAACCAGATACCTGGTGGTGACTGGATGGGTACTTAGAGTCAACAGCCAACTCGCCAGATTTCTGGCATACGTGTTTCGGGAACGAGCCAAGTTTGACTGCAACTAACCAGATACCTGGTGGTGACTGGATGGGTACTTAGAGTCAACAGCCAACTCGCCAGATTTCTGGCATACGTGTTTCGGGAACGAGCCAAGTTTGACTGCAACTAACCAGATACCTGGTGGTGACTGGATGGGTACTTAGAGTCAACAGCCAACTCGCCAGATTTCTGGCATACGTGTTTCGGGAACGAGCCAAGTTTGACTGCAACTAACCAGATACCTGGTGGTGACTGGATGGGTACTTAGAGTCAACAGCCAACTCGCCAGATTTCTGGCATACGTGTTTCGGGGACGAGCCAAGTTTGACTGCAACTAACCAGATACCTGGTGGTGACTGGATGGGTACTTAGAGTCAACAGCCAACTCGCCAGATTGCTGGCATACGTGTTTTGGGAACGAGCCAAGTTTGGTAACTGCTAACAAGCGAGTGCTGTTAGCCGTGTGACGTAATTTTAATATGAAAACTCCCACCTCTGAACCATACCTAACTAAATTAAGGAAAAGCAGGAGGTCCAAAAAACTACAAAATCTAATAGGGTTAAAAAATGGGAAAATAGGAGCGAGTGCTTGGAGTTCTGTGCTTTGAATATTTTAGGCCAAACATTCTAAAACCAGACCTCGCAAATCCCACCAGTTGCGTATTTAAATATAAGAACGGTCTATCTCAAGAGTTAGTAAAAAAGGATATTTACTGCAGAATTAAGTTTACCATAAAATAACTAACATATAACTTAACCTCATATACCTAGGATATGGTGGAACAATATTATGAATTAGAGCAGAATTTGTGTCAAGTTGGTATTGATTTGACAAACATTCAATATTGTGAGAAAATATATAAAAAATATTATATAAATGATATTCACAAAATATCTGAGACGTTATCAAAATGATCGAGTACTATTAACAAAATTACAACGTCTATATAATAGAAAATATCAATCTTTTAACTTTAGCGTCATTATTACTGACAAACCATATAGCATGAAATGGCTTCAGCTCGTTAAAAGGTTATCTCAAAATTAGTCATGAGTTCATCAAGTTACTAGAGAAATCTTATCATCAACTAAGTTATCATTAAATAGTTAATTACCAGAGTGTATTTCCCATTAACACCCAAAATATAAACCAATAACACGCTTAAACAAACCATATAATATTTACCATAAATTCTATTCACTTATTTACATTACTTCATACGATTCCACAATATTTGGTAAACATACTAGATAGTTATACGTTAATATTGGGACGTCATTGATAAACAGATCATTTATTTACGTTCAATAAGTTTAATGTTCCCGCGACCATGTTTTAAGTTTTACCCAAAAAGAAACCAAATATCAGAATAGTACAATATTCGAGATCAATAATATATTCAAAGACAAAATATCGATAACACCAAAAGGTTTATAATCGATCATTACCCAGAAACAAAATATCGACTAGCGATATAAACGCCTTGACCCTGCGACTCATTAACATAGAAAAAGTAGGACGAAATTTACAACTATTATATTTATGTTTCATATTTTAAAATTATTTAAAAAATGCCAAAAAGGAATTTAGAAATTTAATTCAGATAAAAAGAAAAGATAAAGAATCCGAAAAAGAATTTAGATCTTACATTATTTTAATATAATCGAAGCCGGAGCTTCTCCTTCTACAAATACGATTTAGCCCAAGAGTGACGACTGGTTGCCCAGCCGCCACTATATATACCACACAACCCAGAAAAAGGAGAGACAGGTAAAACGGGGTGGGGGTCACAGTCAGGAACAATCGGGAACAAAACATGCGCATAACAACATATCTTCTACAAAGTTCTTTACATTTTCTCGATCATGCCAGAATAGGGCAAGTAGGTTATCTTCACAACACAAGTTCTTTGCTATTCAAGGTCTTTGGCACAATAACATTACGATATTGGAGAATAGTATTATTTTCGTTGCGGTTTCGAGAAGGTGTGTCTGATATTCACTCGCGATAGTGTTCCGTGTGGTTCCGGCTGTCATAAAAATGGGGAAAGCTTGGGATTTTTTTTTATGTTTACTTATGCAGTCCAACGCTACACCTCTACCCATCGACTAGACCTATATTACGAAGGAACTCAGCAAATATGATGAAATATTACATCTGACACTTCCACGAAAGGCCCTTGTCTGGAATTGGACTCTATCACTCCATGATGGCAATATATAAACTTTATCTATTTTATTGATTATTTAAAATTTAAACAACCTTCAATGGGTTAAAGTGTTTTGAACACTTAGATTGATTTTGTAATTGAAATCGTTCAGTGTAGGCGTCGGTACATTTCTCATTAGAAGATTTAATTTTTGAAAGCAAATTTGTTTTTGAAAACTTAATGTTTTCTTTTGCCGCTTGGGCGCTAGTCTCTTTGTAATCTTTAGAGATGATAATAGGTAGCCACTTTGATTCTTTTTCTAACTTGGAATATTTAGTTTAAATACAATTTTTTATTGCTCTTATAGGCTACCAATAATTGTTTGAACTTTAAAATTTAATAATGTTTCCTTTATTGGTAATATTTTGTAGATGTATTTTCTTTGAAGAATATATTAAAGTAATTAATTTTTTGTTGACTTATAAGTTTTAACTTATCATTTACCGATTCGTTTAGTGAAAAATTACAAATATTCTAATATATTACTTTGTTTTCTATTATAATGTTAAATGTTAACATGTAAAATTTAAATTTGTTTGGTCTGAATTCACAATTATGATTCAGGCGCGTTGTTAACCATTTAAAATAAGTTCTTCAAGCTCTTTATTACTATACTAACAATTTTGATTGTTATTTGGTATCTTCCAGACTAATTCCTATAAATGAGTAATTTACTTTGAGATTGTGAAATATATTCTCAAATACACTGCGCAAGTGCAGTCTCTGCCATATTTATATGTTTTTCAACACTCTTCAGCTTTTCATGTGAGGTCATGTAATTTTTATTTAACAATGTTGTTTTGCCTTGAATAAATAATTCAAATTTTTCTTAAACTTGCAAATGTTCATATTTTTTGAAATATTAAATTCCTTATAGTTCCATCCACCCTCATTTAGGCTATTGTGGCCGTGGCCAGAAGTGGTGATCGGTACACACGGCTGAGGGTGTAGGTCAGGCTCCTCGTGTGTGTAAGCATGTATTACTTCCCTTGGGAATGTTTTCCACTGAAGGAGGCCGCACAGCAAGGGTTGGGTTAGGAATACCCGCTGTGGAGTTGAATAGGGATTCTTTGAGGGAACAAATTCAGTCAAACGGGCCCGTGCCTTGTGTTGGCAATGACAACAAAAATTGGGAAGGAGTTTATTTTAAAGGCTGTAAAATCCTTGATTAAAGATTTGTTCATATTTGTAATTTTAAAAATGACATCTGGACACAGAATTCGAACCCAAAACATGATGATACAGCTATATCCGTAATATAAATATAATTTCCAAGCTTGGTTAGTTTTGTATAATTAATTGTACAACTGTTAGATTACTTCCAAGATACGTTGTCACACCGGCTCACGTTTCCGGCTAGGATTACAACCACGTGGACGATGATAGACTATGCTAGTTCGAATCACAAACACAACCATTCTCAAAATGAGCAGAAAAGCGGTTCGTTTATGCTCTACTCTTGTTTTGTAAGATTCATACACTGCATCCTATTATAGAGTGATTGTGCTCGAGGCAAAAATTTATCTGACTGGAGAAAATAAATGAGCTCGCCACAGCATCCCTCAGGACATTTTATTTTCAAATAGAGAGTGGGTGGGGGTCACAATTTTATTTTATTTCTTTACCATCTGTTTCCCCCACTTTGAGATTAAATAATTCAACCCGTTTTCTCTACGTAATAATATCTCCTGCCCTTGTCTGAATTCTTTACAAATGGGAAATCGAGGGTCAGGAAAGGAAAACGCATCAATACTCAAAATAGAGTTAACTTTTAATTATATTTTAAAGTGTACATTCTAAACACAGGGCATAGTTTACAAACTAAGACAGCAACATGGAATCAGGGTTTGAAGGCTTCATGAATTTGTTTGGTATATTCTTGAGTTTTACATTCCTTGACAGCAGGCGAGGCAACTTACTGACCGAGTAATAGTATGCATTTCCCGACCGTGTTCGTTTCATAATTTCCAATATAATATCGTTACTGTTAGTTAAAATTGTTGATAAATGTTTAAACTCATTAATCCTGTCAAATGATATGTTGTTAAAAGTAATCTCTAAATTATCGACCCCAACTTATGATCTCTGTGAAATATCATATACTTAGTCTTTTCAATGCTCACTTCTAAACTTAATTCCTTTCTATATCCACTAATAAAATAATCACATTTCTTGCCACAGTTTCCCTACTATTACTCTACAGTCATCTGCTTCTCCTAATAGCTGCATTGTACCCTTCCCTACTCTATGGTTTTACCCTAATCGCAGAGTCGGGCTAGATGAATAGAGTGTTTTATTCTAGTTGCAGGGTAAAATGGGGCAAACATGAAATTAGATAGGTAAACTTTTATAATCGATACATAATAATAATAAAACTTTTAGGATATGTTTGTAAACTCAATATTTTGTGGGAAGTTTTTTCCCTGTATAGCATAAATGATAAAAGACAAAATAATACATTTTAGTAATTTTTCTGTTTGTCTATTTGCCTGTTTTTAGTAAACTCTAAAAGTACTCGCTGGATCGAAACGGGACTTATTCTGTTGTGCTCTTTATTTTTATGAATAAAGTGCAACTTATACACCCTCACGCTAGCTCATCAGCGAGCGAAACAGTGAACATGCGTCGCGGCTGGTTGGTGAGGGTACAAAGGGTGGCACTTGATTCAAACAGGGAGGAGGGGTCGAGTTCGTGTTTCTTCAGGAATATTACAGATTTACATTTGATCAAACTTTGGGAAATATTGAAGGGGAAAAAAGTCCATAAAAAACAAATTTAGTTTATTTTGACGACAGCTCTTACCACCCGTCCGAGAAAATCCACATATCGACGCTAATAAGGTAAGAATGAGGAATATAGTATTTAGAGGAAATTAACCTGCATTTGCGTGGAGGGAGAGTGGAAAATCATTTGGGGAGACAAAAACCTTTAGTTAACTTCACCTCCCTTTCACCGGTACCAGAACCACCACACCACCCAGTCCCTCGACCGGTAAGTTATCACTTTTAAAGGGGAGGACATTATTTAAAAAAATTATTATTTTATAGGTCACGCTGGGAATTGAACCTGGAAACAGATGCACCTTCTACTAAGATAAGATATCGGATTAGAACATTATGGACTTGTTTGTATTTGTAGGTAGTTTGACACTGTTGTGTTATTAGACTTGGTTAGAATTCACTCCGGGCTTTGTCCGTGAAAGCTACAACACAATGTTTTAAAATCATAAATAATCTACAACTTCTTACATATTATATAATAATGCAATTTTATTGTTCTAAAGATTATTAATTGTATGTTTTTATACTTTCTTACTAAACTAAACAACACTAGTATTTTTTAACGTATTTTTTTTTTTGTCATTTATGTCTTGACTGGTTTCACTCTGGGCGAGTTCGCAAGGTAAGATGTTCACCCTGGATGTTGAAGTCTCTCATTTGACAGCTTCTCTCCTGCTTTTGGATTGACACATACAATCAAGTTTACGTAGGAAGGACATTATCTGACAGCTAGAAACATCACTGGATCTTCTTTCACTTGTCATGTGATATGCAGCTGTCGCTTCTGACATACACTATCAATACTTAAAAAATATCAATAATAATATAGTAAAATGTTATACATATTGACTGTGAAACATATGTTTGTATTTGCTAAAATGCTCTTAATATGAAAATTTGACTGTATCTCCCCATTCCTCTGTGTTATGAATAGTATTGACGTTCATTATGTTTTATTTCTTTATGTCCTCCTATTATATGTCCGGACACTCAGAAATTAATTACGATAGTGGGTTAGGGAAGATGAAGTTACACTCTTGAGGTAATGCGCCCAAATTGGCCTGGAGGGAGAGATAAAACAAATCCCCCAGTACGCCCGAGTGAGATTCAAACTCTGACCTCTCCATTAGTGATACATGACGTTTAGTCCGCGTGCTCACTAATATGAGTCATTGATGTAAAATTTGTTTAAGTTTTACTCTAAAAAGTCAACTTTCCTTTCCTTGGGTTGTATTAGTAATTCTATATTAATAAAAAGTACCTTCATATTGGTAGGTCGGTGGCTTGGAGTCAATTGGATAAACGGATGCTCAATATATATTTTTTCAAACATACGAACTAAAGAACAACAATTTTAAAATATTTCAAAGTGTATTTTTAATTTCCTTCTTGGTATCTCATTATGCGGTGTTGTGTTTAACTTTATCGTTAATAATTGTTGGTTAAAATTTCAATCCTGAATATCTAATGATTATGTAACTATTTGGTATTTATAATTTTTTAGCTAACTTTAAAATATTATGGAAACAAGGCGTCTCACAGTTTGGTTGGAAACTGAGGAATATTCTTATAATAATGTCTGGAGCGTCAAACCATCAACGAAAACAAGCCGCGTTAAAACAAAGTTTTAGAACAACATTCTTTCTTCCCATGAAAATTGGCTTGTGGCGAGCTACAAACTGGAGAACCTTACAAACTATGTGGGAATGCTTTCAAATGTGTGCAGGATATCCGTGTATTGCCACGTGTCCGGAGTATCCATGTATTACCACCTGTCCAGGATATCCATGTATTACCACATGTCCGGAGTATCCATGTATTACCACCTGTCCAGGATATCCGTGTATTGCCACGTGTCCGGAGTATCCATATATTACCACCTGTCCAGGATATCCGTGTATTGCCACCTGTCCGGGATATCCGTGTATTACCACCTGTCCGGAATATCCGTGTATTAACACGTGTCCGGAGTATCCATGCATTACCACCTGTCCGGAATATCCGTGTATTAACACGTGTCCGGAGTATCCATGCATTACCACCTGTCCGGGATATCCGTGTATTACCACCTGTCCGGAGTATCCATGTATTACCACCTGTCCAGGATATCCATGTATTACCACCTGTCCAGGATATCCGTGTATTGCCACGTGTCCGGAGTATCCATGTATTACCACCTGTCCAGGATATCCATGTATTACCACCGGTCCGGGATATCCGTGTATTACCACCTGTCCGGAGTATCCGTATATTACCACCGGTCCGGGATATCCGTGTATTACCACCTGTCCGGGATATCCGTATATTACATCCTGTATGGAGTATCCGTGTATAACCACCCTCCTAGCTATATCTGTGTATTATTACCTGTCCGGGATATCTACATCTAAGGGGAATCAAAAGGAACATTATCTAATGGCAGTATTATTAAAAAATTTTATAGCAAAATAAGTTATTGGTCTAGAATAAATAAACTATTGCTCCAGTATTTGTGTTCAGGTTAATATCTTCCTATACAGTTGGTAATATCAACAGTTTCTTTATACTACTTCTCTACATAAGGTAGTATTAACAGTTGCTTTATACTACTTCTCTACATAAGGTAGTATTAACAGTTGCTTTATACTACTTCTCTACATAAGGTAGTATTAACAGTTACTTTATATTACTTCTCTACAGTTGGTAATATCAACAGTTTCTTTATATGACTTCTCTACAGTTAGTAATATCAACATTTGTTTTATATTACTTCTATACAGTTGGCAATATCAACATTGTATATTAATTCTCTACGGTTGGTAATATCAACAATTGTTTTATATTACTTCTCTATGGTTGGTAATATCAACAGTTGTATAATAATTATCTACGGTTGGTAATATCAACAGTTGTTTTATATTACTTCTCTATAGTTGGTAATATCAACAGTTGTTTTATATTACTTCTCTATAGTTGGTAATATCAACAGTTGTATAATAATTCTCTACGGTTGGTAATATCAACAATTGTTTTATATTACTTCTCTATGGTTGGTAATATCAACAGTTGTATAATAATTATCTACGGTTGGTAATATCAACAGTTGTTTTATATTACTTCTCTATAGTTGGTAATATCAACAGTTGTTTTATATTACTTCTCTATAGTTGGTAATATCAACAGTTGTATAATAATTCTCTACGGTTGGTAATATCAACAATTGTTTTATATTACTTCTCTATGGTTGGTAATATCAACAGTTGTATAATAATTATCTACGGTTGGTAATATCAACAGTTGTTTTATATTACTTCTCTATAGTTGGTAATATCAACAGTTGTTTTATATTACTTCTCTATAGTTGGTAATATCAACAGTTGTTTTATATTACTCTCTACGGTTGGTAATATCAACAGTTGTTTTATATTATTTCTCTATAGTTGGTAATATCAACAGTTGTTTTATATTATTTCTCTACAGTTGGTACTATCAACAGTTGCTTTAAATTACTTATCTACAGTTGGTAATATCAACAATAATAATTGTTGATATTACTTATCTACATTTTATAATATCAACAGTAATAATTGTTGAATATGAATTTGGACAGAAACCTTTTAAATGAAGGAAAATGTCCTGGTTAAAAGCCACCATTCT
Organism: Timema douglasi; assembly: GCA_901482245.1. Classification (NCBI taxonomy): domain Eukaryota; kingdom Metazoa; phylum Arthropoda; class Insecta; order Phasmatodea; family Timematidae; genus Timema; species Timema douglasi. Next base: position 14,973 of record CABEEJ010005940.1, on the reverse strand, counting down.
AGAACTGTTAAGATGTGTGGAAAACTGAGATAAATATTCCACTGGAACAACATTAATATTTATTTTGGACAAGTGTTTTGTTATAAAGACTGTTGAAATATTGACCTTAGCTCGTGACACTACCACCTACCCCTCTCCTAAAGCAGGTGGATCTGAAATGTATCTCGCAGCTCTGGCTCTGGTACTTTATGTTAAATATAAAACGTGCATTTTGAAATTCTCAGATTTGTTTTCGAACTCATCCATCAAAGAAGGAAATAATAGGGGGCAGTAGGGGGAGGATGTTCAACATGTTGGCGAATTGAAACTTTGACGAATAAGAACTGAGCCTTGAACATTCCCCCCTCCCCCCCCTATGGTTTCCTATATTTGAGGCCGGGCGTGAATTGTAGCGAGGGGCGCCGGAAGGTTCGCAACCCTCAGCCTCCCGGACCCAAACTGGATCGATGCAGGGGTGGGCTAACCCCCCTTCCCCTGGAGAAATAGAAAGGGTTGATAATTGATACACTTATTTCTCAGTTCTACCTGATGGTCGGAGACAACTCAAATTTGATTTTTCTTTATCTGTTATTAGTGCTTTTCATATTTCCTGGGAAATATAATAATCACATATTTTATTAGGGTTCAATTCCCGACAGGTCCGAAATATGTATAGTATGTGAAATATATACTTACCCTTTACAATTGATGAATTAATGACCGGGGGGTTGGGTGTTGTGCTGTGATAGATTTAATTTAGTTTGTGAGTCTTATTCTCACATAATCAGTCGGTTCAGAAAGTGCACGTTACATACCACACGTCAAATAAAAATAATAATGATTGTATTTAGAATAGCGTTGATATATAGTTTTTCTACATTTCATAAGACATTATATTTTACTTTCTCACTAAATGCATTTTTTGTAGGTCTACTCAACATAATTATTTTTTGTTCTTTGGGATTGAATGCATTCTCTGATTATTCCAGCGTTCCGGTATATCTCTCAATGTCCCTGCATAACTCCCAGTGTCCCTGTATAGCTCCCAGTGTCCATGTATTCCTCCCAGTGTCCCTGTATATCTCCCGATGCCCCCGTATATCTCTCAGAGTCCTTGTATATCTCCTAGTGTTTCTGTATATCTCTCAGAGCACCTGTATATCTCCCAATGTCTTTGTATATCTCCCAGTGCCCTTATATATCTCCCAATGTCCCTGTATACTTCCAGTGTTCCTTTATATCTCCCAATGTCCCTGTATATCTCCCAATGTCCCTGTATACTTCCCAGTGTCCCTGTATATCTCCCGATGCCCCCGTATATCTC
>CABEEJ010005940.1:0-12271 GCA_901482245.1 Timema douglasi | reverse complement strand
CCACGTCACAGCACCCGGAACAGTTCACACTAGTGACCTGCGTCTGGTGACGCTAAGTTGACACCACGTCACAGCACCCGGAACAGTTCACACTAGTGACCTGCGTCTGGTGACGCTAAGTTGACACCACGTCACAGCACCCGGAACAGTTCACACTAGTGACCTGCGTCTGGTGACGCTAAGTTGACACCACGTCACAGCACCCGGAACAGTTCACACTAGTGACTTTCGTCTATTTGGACGCAACTCTCGGCCTCAGTCAGTTTGAAGCCATGGCCGTGATAAGTAAACTCCGAGAGCGGAAAAAAAATAGGCAGACTTATCTTTGCTGTACACAACCCTAATACTCCAACATGGACTTATAAGTCATATTATTGATATCTGTAACACTAATGTATAGGCATTTTGACTAACATCTGGTCTCTACTCATTATTTTATAAATTAATAGTGGTTGTAACATGTTTCTAGTATTTAATCAATTTTTATTGTGAAAATAAATGGTAGGTAATAATGTATCTAGTTTTAATGCACTTTTATTATAATTTCCGAATAATCCAGGTAATCCATATAACACATGGTCCCAGTTAGTCCTTATAAACATAGGTCCACTGTAAATATAAATTGTTTTCCCAATTCAGAAAAATTATTAGAATAAAAATTGAGAAAGAACTCGCCAAATTGCTTTAGCATTATGGCTTCCATTTCATCAGTTTTTGTATCTGGCGTCTTGCATATCTCCATCCATGATGTTTTTATTTTATTTCTGTCCTGCTATTCTTCTAGAGACGACTTCCAAATGACAGGCCTATCTCACACCTCATTGATCAAAGGCTCTGTATCTATTTCCTCCTCCCTTCTGACTGTACACTGATTACCGTCACAATAACGCGCGCAGTTCGTGTGCACTACTTTATGTCTTCACAGGGATTGACAGAACGCTGAGCGGTAGCGTCACCGCCGCGTTTTGCAGAAATCCGCGTCACTAGTTTTGACGCAACGATGATGCCAACTTGACGCCAGACCTTGCGTCCCGTGTGAACTCCATTATTCGAATCAAAGTGATGCTGAGACGCGACTGCAAAGATGACGCACGTCGCTTGTCGGCACCGGGCCTTACAGTTACTAAAGAGATCAAGCGAATAAAGCTTTCCCTGCATACAAATAGTTAACTTGACAAAAGAGTCAGAAGACTTGTAAATCCGCTCACGCTGATGATTGATCTACCCTGCGGCGGGGTTAGAGGGGGAGGGGCTTAGGGAGATGCCTTAGTAACCATAAAAGATATAAGTTTCACACGAAAAAAAAAAGTGTTCTTCCTTCTAAAACTTTTTTCCATTTATTTTGCCTCTGGCACGAGGTCTAGTGAAAAGATACGGCTGACTAAAGATTCTCCGTCGCTAATTTATTCATCCTGTGGCCTCTAAAGTCGCCTCTTTGGCTTTTTAGAAGGGGAGGCGGCTGGTCACGGTTTCAATCTCTTAGGTAAATGAAGGGAAACGAGGACCAGAAAAAATTTCATCTTTCTTAAAAAGTTTTTATTTTTTATTTTTAAAAACCCAATTTTGTGTTAATAAAGCCAATGCATATTCGTGAGTCTGACCGCTACGAGGATTACACAGAATAAATGTAACGTAGTCAACGTAAACACGTGATCTACGGCTATTATCTATGAATGTAATGTACTATTGAATAATAGTAGTCATCTGTTTTCCATCTAACTTAATAATCCAGGAGATATTTCATCTTGAAATCCAAAGAAAAATTTTAAGCCTGTAGTAACTATAGTAACATGACGTAATTCTTAACATGATCTACTTAGCATGTTTTGTTTGGAAGGAGCGAGATCTGTTCACACAACAGCGAGTTTATAAGTTATAAATGGTGTGACCTTTCTTCAATGTTATCTACCTTACATTTATTCTGTTCCATCTTCTAAAAATGGTGGTTCAACGCATCGGCCTTTAGTTACACTTCTGTTTTTTCATCTCTCATCTCTAGTCAGAAACAACCACTAACCATGATCTGGTACTAATGCCCGGGATTTACCGATACTCCCTGTCTCTTCTGTTCATGCTTCGTGACGTCATGACGCGAGGCCATGTCCTCCAATAGGAAGTAGGGGCTCTCACCAAACCAAGAACAAAGTCAACACTGTAAGACCTAGAAAAAACGAGATTCAAGGATCATGGTTTTGGTCGAATGGTAGAGGGGGCTGGGGGTGTTGTTCTAGGGGGAAATGATACGGGTGTTTGTCTAAGCTGTGTAAAAAATACTCCTGGGCCCTGCCATTGATAAAGTTGTATGGTTGGTTGCCTATATGCCAGGTGTTGGCAACTAGTCGGTCCATCCAGCGGTAATTTTCACTTTATTTTCTAATTAAACTACATCGGCATTAAAAATAGATCTTTGAGCCTTCTAAACACTCAAATATATCAATTAGTACTTTCAAATAATATATTTTAGTGTGACCAGATACCTTTGATCGGTTATAATCGGTTATGTGCTTTTTGAAAATTTGTGGGAGTGCAACTAGGCTATAGAGGGTTGTGTTTGGAGTGAAAAGCTATTACTTCTCAAGCAGATATTTGTAAATGAAAAATATATACAGCAGGATGCGAGAGTTTAGTTGTTAAGGCTTTCATCGTAACTACGTTTAAATTTTATTTTCCAAATGTGAAGTTCGTATTTAATATAGTCACATACATTCATTACGTGTTTTTGTTTGCGTTTGTAATATTTTGTGTACATTTAAAACCATTTTTGATAAATTTGAGGTAATTTAATATTTCAATTTTTTTTATAGTGTTTATGGGACCAAACGCTGGGCATTGATTATCACTAAAGTTCCTACCGCACAAGAAAGGAGGCAGCGATCATCTTCACATAGTGTTTGGTTCAATACTCAACAGTAGCGGATTCATTTGGTGTCGATAACAAAACTTTAGTGTTTTATTCTATTCAGCTTTATTTACACTTGTCCACATCCCTCTAAGTGGGGAATCTGCACAAACTTTCAACTAGTCGAGCCATATATGCTCTAGAGTCATTTGTAAGGCGGAGGGAGAATATGCTTCTTCCTGAACACATTATCTCTGGTTCTTTTTCACTCTAATGCTGTGAATGAAAAAAAAAACTCTTGTTGAGTTTTGTTTAAAACGATCTGAGGGGTAGAGTATCTTGTGAGGTGAGAGGGGGAATATTAAGTGCTCCATGAAGCGCATCTCACTTGTCTTCTCCCCCATCCTCCACCCATCCTCCACCTCGGGGCTGGAGGCAACAGCAGCGCAAGGAAGGAGCCTTCACAAAATACATTCATAGCACGCAACTATATTAATATTATCTATCAGAAGTGACAAATACAGGCCACATTACTTGACGTGTGAATAAGTGAAAGTAGATCTAGTTAATGTTGCTAGGTTTTAAATTTTGTTTCTTACTATGTGAATCTGATTACAGTCCAATTTTCATAGAACAAATCTTATATGACAGCTAGAAAATCAACCAGATATATCATATATTCATATGTCAAGCTATGTTATCTGCAGCTGTAACTTTTGATGTATAGGACGTAACTATAGGTGAACTGTTCAAGCTATAAAAACGTAACTATAGACTAATTGTGCAAGCTATAGGATGGGACTATAGATGAACAGTGTAAGCTATAGGATGGGACTATAGATGAACTGTGTAAGCTATAGGACGTAATTATAAATGAACTGTTCAAGCTATAGGATGGGATTATAGATGAACTGTTCAAGCTATAGGATGGGACTATAGCTGAACTGTTCAAGCTATAGGATGGGACTATAGATAAACTCTTAAAGCTATAGGACGGGAATATAGATGAACTGTGCAAGCTATATGACGTAACTATGTAATAATTGTGCAAGCTATAGGACGGGACTATAGATGAACTGTGTAAGCTATAGGATGTAACTATGTATGAACTGTGCAAACTATAGAACTTAACTATAGATTAACGGTTCAAGCTATAGGAGGGGAATATAGATGAACTGTGTAAGCTATAGGACGTAATTATAGATGAGCTGTTCAAGCTATAGGATGGGACTATAGATGAACTGTTCAAGCTATAGGAGGGGAATATAGACGAACTGTTCAAGCTATAGGAGGGGAATATAGATGAACTGTGCAAGCTATAGGCCGTGTCAACTGGTTATTTCACAGAAAGATAGGTTACGTTAGTAAACATTTAACAGTTGTTTAAATAAACACAATAATAGTTGTAATCCTGAGATTATTTATTAATGTTGGTAATATCTTGTCTCGTTACAAGATCAATTTATCACGTTTAGAGTATTAAGTACTCTTATAAATATGGCAAAACCAAAGTTATTAGTAATCAATATTCAGGGGATTAAATGTTCATTTATGAACTAACTTACAAGCTAACTTAATCCTAGAACAGATACAACAGCCAGTCCCCCAGCGGTTAATTCCTCAGAGTAACAGAAGAAAGCCTCAATTTCACGAATTATACACTTTTTGGTCATGCCAGAAACTGAACACACGACCTTTCTCTCGGTAGATAGACTCGCTACCATTTAAGCTTAGGCCTCAAAATAAATCAATACTATTAATTATTCAATCAAAGGAAGGGTAGACATGAAGAGGAAATGCAGCCGGAATTGCGTGGGTAGTTTTCTAAAAGTGAATTTCACTGTAACCAACCTCTCCCATTGTTGGTCACATGGTTAAGTCATCAGGTTCGCAATATAGTGTTTTGTTGGCGACTGAAAAATCTTGGTTCGAATCAAGTTCGAACGGGGGTGGTCTTACACATGAGTTCTCGCATTGTGTTTAATGTGGATGCATTTAAACTAATATAGCCTTATCCTCCACATTGTAACAGGTTATTAAAATAATAAACTTTGTCAAATTTAGTCTGACATCTTAGTTGAATCAGTAGCTTATCTGTATCCTGATTGGACGGGACAGTGATCGACTTCTGGAGGAGTCCAAATCTGGTCGTTTTGAAGTTGAGTTTGTTTGTTTTAGCTAAATATCTAGTCAGTTGCTACAATCGTTATATAACTAATTAGGTTAGGTCTCAAATAGACCGTTCACCGGTGCATAGGAGTACGGACAAACAACTAGCGTGTTTTAGTTTATTTTATAAATAGAATACATACAATATGGAAGCAGGATAGCAGTGTGTGTGGTTTACCAGTACAATTGGGTTGGTGAGAGAGTGTGTATTGTGATGCCAGCATAGTTTTTTTGTAGTCTTTAATTGTGATTTATTATCCAGGGGATAGGAGGTGTCATTGGGGTGGTGTGGGGGTCATTGGGTTGTTTGTATGGGTTTTATTCATGTCCAAACTTGTTCACTCCTGTCCCCATTCGATTTTATTGCCTCATTTGATTTTTGCCCCATTTGATTGTATGAGTGCATAATTGTTTTTTATCTTTATCCCTGTGGAGAGGGTTTTGGGTGGGAGTTTTTTATTTATTGGTGTGGTAGTTTTTACTTATTGGTGGGGGAGCGTGCAGTCTCGGGCGTTGGGCACTCCTCCCACGACGTCTCATAAAATGTTACCAATTCTTCCCGTGAGGGCGGAAGCGTGCAGGAGCATATGTCGCAACTATAGAGCATTTACACAGCTCTGATTATGCACAATTAGAGGCCTTTCTCAAATAGAAGTCTCACAGTGATTTATAATCCTCAGTTAGGGGATTCTTTACCCCCACAAAAGTCTATTAGAATTGGTTGTATGATATCTATAGTTGATATGTGGGGATGTAGGTAACCGCCATATCAACATCGACCACTATTGGCAAAGATAGTTTGGTAGGGAGGAATATGGTAGAAATATTCCAGCGTTTACGTGGAGTGAGGGAGAAAATAAACCATTTAGTGAGAACTAGTAACAATACACCTCAGTGGAGATTTGAACCCCCAACCTCCACAGACATAACTAGATGAGCTACACGCACCCTTTCTGGCTACACGTCTATATATTAATTAAGTTAATGTGGTAGGGATGATTAAGAAAATGTTCCAGCATTAAACCTGGAGGGAGAACTACCAACAGTTTAATCAGCAAGGATTCGATTCCAGCTTCCCCACCAGAATTAGATGAGCCTGTCATTCAGACGGCGTGCCTATAGGGATTCGAGCCTCGATATCTTTCGCAGGGATAGCACAGCTAATGTATGTTAGAACGGCTATCCAACCAAATTATTCCAGCCAATGCTTGAGTGTACCCCGCATTTGCGAGTCCCCTGCCAGAACTATATTAGCCTGAAATTTGATGGCGTGCCCATAGGGATTCGATCCTCAATATATTTCGTGGGGCTAGCAGCGCTAATGTTTGTTAGAACGGTAATCCAATCAAATGCTTCCTTCCCATGGTTGAGTGCACCCAACATTTGCAAGAGGGAAATATAAGGTGAAATAAAAAATCAGTTAAAGCTGGTCGACTGGATTTTCCGTTTGATATAATTAGACCAGGTATAATGTGTGTGTGTGTGTGGGAAAACCATACAAGCATGTCCCCCAACTGGTGGATTCCTGAGAGTACATCAGAACTTAGTGGGTGCATGAGCACAATTGACGAGTAACTGCAAATCTATGCTGTTTTACATGAATCAATCGCTCACCATCACCAAATTGGTGGTTCAACAAGTCGAGACAAGAATAATCCCGGGAAATCCAGCAGTACCAGTTTGCCGGCTTGACATGTCGAGACAGGAATGAGTGATGTCGCAATCCTCCCCAGCAATGGGTTTTCCTGGTGACGTCAGATGACTCATACCTGATACCAGTTTGGTGGCTCAACAAGACAAGTCGAGACAGGAATAGCTCACGTTCTTGAAACAGTAAGGCCATTTACCCTGTCCATCTTGTACCCCACAAGATCACGTGGCATCGATCATGGCAGGGAGGGTGGCGAATATATAAGGGGATCACTTGGTCGACTATTTATAAGCGTTTGTAGAATGGATCAAGATGGACAAGTTACAGAACCTGGTGAATATTGTTGAAGTCATGTGGGCCGTAAAATTATGTTATCTAATCGTCGATCAAAAGTACTCGGTGGATAAATTAAAAGCGGTCAGTACAAAGTTCGGGAGATGCCTAATAGCCTATCTAAATGGCTATCTTTGTGTATTTTTACCTTGCCATTTTGGTAATCTAAAATATGAAGACGTGTGTGAGCTTGATAAGGAAAAACTGATATTTACCTGCACCGGAGTAAGACCCGGTACACCTACCATTGCAAACTTTGAACGTGATTAAGAGACGGGTAGCAGCATCAAGCCGTTGACAACGCATCTTCACTGGCAGCTGGAACAAGTTTAGCATCAGTGCAAGATATCATATTCTGAAAATTGAAAAATGACACTTGGACACGGAAATTGATACCCAGGACCTTTGGTTTAGTACGCCAATGCTCTACCTACTAAGCTATCCAGGAATCGTCCCGTGCCCAGGGTCATTCTTCACTCATATTTTAAGGCAGATTCTATGATGGACGTGCGGTAATCGTCGGCTACAAATGTATGATTTTGTTAAGATCACAAGCTATCAGATAACGCAGCCACCTTCAACTCGGTAGTTGCGTTAATGCTGCCCCTTGTACACTTATTATAATTGTAAGGAATTGCATATTTAAGAATCAAATAGCCAAAGCTATTATTTATGCTTTTAGTGAGGATTACTCCATCTAGCTATCAGATTCTGAAAATTAAAAATGACGTGTACTAGTGAATTTCACCAGATTAGGGAAATAGTACTCTGTATTAAAGACAGTGGACAGGTTAAATAATCAGAAAATCATCCAACGCGTTTAGCGTGGAGGTGTACTCACCATACTTAGAACCAGCTATATTAATTTAATGTTTGTGGGCCATACGATTGCGGGGCGTGCCTATATGACAGCAGAAAATATTCTGTGCGGCTGTGAGTGTTAGATATGTAATTTACTACCACGACATAGGTGTACTACAGGATCGAGGTTACATCAAATTTGGTGACTTTACCTGTCACACGATAATAGCGACTGAAGTACTAACTTACGATAGAATCGAGGAGTCTTACCTGTGTGATATGACATGTGCTGTGTACAATTTCCGCAAAGGAGATGTTGTGGCCATGTTTCCCAGGCCTCCACTATCCTTCCAAACTCCACACCACCCACCACCATCCTTCTTGATGCCACAGCCACGCCCCCACCCCCAGAGATACCAGCGTACCCAACGCCAGAGTAACCTGAGTACACATCGCCAGAGTCCCCTGCCTACCAGACATCAGATTCAGCAGAGAACTCATAGCTAGAGTAACCTGCGTGCCCACCACCAACGGAGGAGGTAAAGTCCAAAGAACCCATAAATCTCGAGGATTTAACAATGTATACAACTTATTCAAATGTTAAAATTATGGGTGAAACGTGCGATGAGTACATAATTAGTTTGGACAGTTTCGGTAACGTCTTCTTTCCAAAGTCTGCCTATCATTTGGATTGTAAGAGATTTAAATCTAAACCACGCTGTATGATATATCTTTGAGGACAAAGTATGATGTTAAAAAATGAATTAAAAAACTATGTGTGCTCCCTGAATATATGTTACCGTAGCCTTATTCCACTGCGTTTTTATTCTCACAAACTCTGCTGACGTCATCGGAGCTAGCAGTGGCATATTGGTGGAATATTTTCGAGATTTTGAAAGACGTTTACTATGTGAGAAGGAACACGTATACATATGTTATACATATGTACATATGTACATACTATACTATACATATGTTATACTATTCCTAAGATAATTAAGTTTGGGAGTAGAGGGTGTTGCTGCTTGAGCGACAGCGGTTTTTCTTCTGAGAGGTGGACAGGGATATTAATTTACACAATTTCTTTCGCTGCATCTTCAGTTAGTATTATGTCATTTAAATGTAGTATTTGTGAGGGATCCTATGCAAAGCTCTCTAACCTTATTCGACACAAATATCTTTGCCATCAAACACCTCCAAATCCTGCTACATAGGCTCACCAAGATGCCTGTTGGGACAAGGAGGTATTGTGCAGTGCATTAGACCTGATCGAAAAAGAGGAATACAATCGTGTCAATTGCTTAAACAAACTTGAGAAAAACAAAATGTGAAACGTTGTGCTAACAGAAGAGGCCAGCAATGATTCGAACGTTATTGTACTTGATGATGTGAGAAGAGTAAGACTGCCAGGTAAAAACTTTGGAGACACTGTCAATAGGCGTTCTAGCGCCTCTCAGCGTGTCCTGAACTATTTTGGAGGTGACTCCTACACATTTTCTAGATGGTAGAAGAGATGATATTTTCTCCCGATGTTTTTTTATTAAATAAAATAAATATTATATGTTTGTCTTGCTATCACAATTATATAAATCATGATGCACTCTAAACTCTCAACTTAATTACCTGTAGTGGTCACAAGACCTAGATAATAACAATAACAATAATAATAATAATAATTTTGCTGCTTGTCAATACAAAACTATATGTTTTTGTGGCTGCACAATATTAATCTTTTAAATTAAATTAATTAACTGCTGTTTGTAAATAAAAAACTAGTTAGAAAATGTTATTATTTTAAAAAATCCTTAAAACACGCTGTTTGGAAATCCTTGGATATTCAAAGAGATAGCAATATACACGTGACAACTTTGATGGAATAAAATATCAAATACGCAGATGGTAAATGTAATGCGTTATTGTTTACACACGTGAGTTAATATAACGTTAGCAATAAAATTTTGCTTGATTGTATAATATATACATATATATTTATGAGTAAGAATACTAAAACAGTATTTTATTATTATTATTATTATTATTATATGGCAAACAGCTTCACTGTTTAGATAGCGTTTATAAATTAACTAAGTTTGATTTAAGGTAATTTGTTAAGTTCTAACACACACACACACACACACATACAAATCTAACAAATTAATTTATAAATTGTAACTGCTGGGACGGTAGAATGATACCCAAGGAGAAAGTAAAAAAGGAATTAATTTTGAGGGTAAGGTAGTAAATTCACACACAAGATCTAACATATTCATTTGTATTTATCAATTGTAACTGTTGTGATAGTAGAATACAGACCAAGTCGTAGATTCCAGGATATTCAAATACAGGGAAGGAGTAGCAACCCACACATGACAAATTAGTTTGCCTGTTGGAAGATTATCAGAATTAATTCACTTAAAAGGTGTTATCTTTGCTGGTTATGAGGTAATAGAAATGACAAACAAAGAAGTTTTATTTTTAAATATGGTCTCAACTATATTTTTTTGATATAATAATAAATTTACATAAATTAATATGTAATCTCAATACAATTATTATGGGAACCTTGAATTAAATATTTTAAAATAATCAGTCAATGATATATTCTTGTGTAGTTGGGAGAGGGTAACAAGATTAATCTAATAAATATGATATCATAAACATGTCAAACAAAAAAAAAGTTTTATTTTCAGAACTAGTCTAACGGTCTCAAGCCAAAATTAGAGGAAGCGTACTCACATTTGCATGGAAGGAGAGTGGAAAACCTATTAGATAAACCTACCTAAATACGCCCGACGCAGTTGAAGGAATTTATTATATATCCTTTAAATTGAATACTATGGCATGGATTTGTTTAGCTTACCCCCTGAATATTTATTAAAATATATAATGTATGTTTACAATACTCACAGACCCCCCCGCCCCCCATCGTTCTAAATATCTAATATTTATCAAAAGAAAGAAGTAGGGCTGAATAAATTATATTTATTAAGGAAATGTATCTCTATTTTCCAGAGTTAGAAGCGGAAAAATATCCATCAAAATTTACCCTAAAAATAACTTGCGGTGGATGTCATCCTTTGGTGAAAAGATCGACGACCATTTTATTGGTTTCACACATCAGGTTGTCCATGATAATTATTTGTGGAGAGTCAATACAGTCACCATACATTTCCAGCAAACCCTTACAAAATATGACGTGGGGGACTTGGCCCTTCATATTAGAATCCCAGTTGCCCTAAAGCATAATACCAGGTGATTTTTAAAAAAATTTAACGTCATGCATTGTGTCCAAGGGATGGGTAAAGTCGGCTACAAAATGTTACTTTCCACAGACGGATGTTTAAACTTGTCCATAATGTTTAAAAGTGAACGTATAAGCTAAATGAACTTGTATTTATAGGATAGGAGGAGGTTGTTTGGGTGTAGGCATTAAAACACAAGAGTTTTATAATATTTATTTACAATCGTAATCTACACAATTAACAGTTTTATAATATATTTTGCAAAGATAGCTCACACCATGAAAAGAATACTTAGAATATTTATTTACGAAAAAAAAAATAATTACAGTTTTATGATATGTATTTACAAGTATATCTTACACCTTGAAATGTTTTGGTGTAGAGGAAATAATAATTATTTTTTTAGGTCGCAGCGGGAATAGTGGCCTCGGTACTAAACGTCTAAGCTAATTTACAAAGTCCAATTTAAAGAGTATTTTTTAAATATGTACAAGCAAAACAAATGATTAAATTACAAACATAATTTACACAAATAACAGTTTTAATTATTTTTTGGCAAAGGTAGCTCGCACAACGAAAAGCATAATTTTAATATTTATTTACAAAAAATGAAAGCTATAGCATATGTATTTACAAAAACATCTTATACAATAAAGTATATTATACATGTTTAGGAAAAAATAACAAATTTCTTGAGGTCGTAGCAGGAATAGTGGCCTCGATACTAAATATCTCGGAATAATATCAAAGTCCAATTTAAAGAATATTTAAATATAAATACACAGACAGATGGTTTCACTTTAAAATATGTACAAGAAAAAACAAATAAGAACATTTAATTAGAATTAAAATACATAAAGAAAATAAATACATAAAAACAACTAATTATATTTGTCTAGAAAGAATCAGGTAGGTGAAGGTTTGTACTGATGAATAAAAACATATAAAAGAGTATCCCGCGTGCATAAAATAAGTCAATAAAAATATGCGTGTTTTCAAGCAGAATAAATTAGTATGTAACCAGGAGTCAGTCCCCCTGACCACTCACTCACAATGACAAGTAGTGTGTAACAAGGAATCAGTTTTCCTGACCACTCAATCACAATAACAAGTAGTATGTAACAAGGAGTCAGTCTTCCTGACCACTCAATCACAATAACAAGTAGTATGTAACAAGGAGTTAGTCCCCCTGACCACTCACTCTCAATGACAGGTAGTATGTAACCAGGAGTCAGT
>CABEEJ010005939.1:10840-24352 GCA_901482245.1 Timema douglasi | reverse complement strand
GCCGACATTAGTTCGAGCCCTCGCCGACATTAGTTCGAGCCCTCGCCGATATTAGTTCGAACCCTCGCCGAAATTAGTTCGAGCCCTCACCGACATTAGTTCGAGCCCTCACCGACATTAGTTCGAGCCCTCGCCGATATTAGTTCAAGCCCTTGCCGACATTAGTTCGAGCCCTACCGGACACCAACTAAGGAAAGTCCAGTGGATTAAAACCCTTGACGCATCTCACGCTTACACACAAAAGCTCTCTTCACTAAACCAATCCCTCATCCCGTCTCCTCCATTAGAGACGTTTCCATTTTTTTTTTCTTTCTGGAAAACAATTTTTCCTTCCTCCCTCCTCTTTGCCCGATAAGTTCCAATTATTCTTCTCTTCTTACCCCACATTCGCTCCCTCTCCCCCCTCCAATCAAAGTTTCCTCGTCACACACCAAATCTTCTAGGCAAAGGTTATCAAAATTTAGAAAGTGTGGACGAATCGATAGAAAAATAAATAAAAAGGCCACATGTCGCTCGCCCAATACTGGTAGTGAAATAAACGGGCGGAATATAAGTACGGTCTACAAGGTTCCCAAGTGTTAAAACCATGATCAAAACTCGGGCCCGTTTCATCATATGTGTCTCATTTCCAGTCCCGCTTGTTTGGGGGAAAAAACTATCAAAAGCTAACAAAAAAGCTTATTTTCAAGAAAATAATTAAGTTTATTTTTTCTAATAAGTATAACTGAACACTTAGAAACGTTTATAACAGAGCTATCGATAAGTAGGAACATATTAAACATATAATAATGAGTTGGTGTGTGTTACTTTTTCAAGCAAAAACCACAGAACACGATATTGTCAGCAATAAGAGATTAATCGTGTCAGCAGTAAGCCAAGAAGAGCTCAATCGTGTCAGCAGTAAGCCAAGAAGAGCTCGATCGTGTCAGCAGTAAGCCAAGAAGAGCTCGATCGTGTCAGCAGTAAGCCAAGAAGAGCTCGATCGTGTCAGCATTAATCCAATAAGAGCTCAATCGTGTCAGCAGTAAGCCAAGAAGAGCTCGATCGTGTCAGCAGTAAGTCAAGATATCTCGATCGTGTCAGCAGTAAGTCAAGAAGAACTCGATTGTGTCAGCAGTAAGAAAGGAAGAGCTAGATCGTGTCAGCAGTGAGCCAGGAATAGCTCGACTGTGTGTCAGCAGTAAGAAAGAAAGATCTGGATCGTGTCAGCAGTAAGAAAGAAAGCTCTGTATCGTGTCAGCAGTAAGCCAAGAAGAGCTCAATCGTGTCAGCAGTAAGCCAGGAAGAGTATTCACCCGAAGATAACACGGCACAACGTTTTATCACCAAGACTAGGGGAAAGATCTGCAATCTTGATCGCAGCCACGCCACAAAAACCAAGAGGGAAGAACGATTTGTTGGGTGTTGTTGCGAAAACGCATGCATTTAAATGTCCTTACATTAGGCCATGTAAACTGCACGTGCGCTTCGTACGAGATAAAACCGTGACTCGAGTTGTATGTATTGCACGCATTTTGGACAACAAATTATATCACCTTATAATGATACCGAATTTTTGGCGGAGGATGATGATGACGACGACGACGACGCGTATGTGGATCCGTGTAAGTCTTAGGGTTGAGCAGTAATTATAACAATACCGAGTTTTTTTTATAATGATGGTGACGATGCCTGCATGCCTTACTGCGTACTTGTTATCACACGGTTATGACGATCTGATTGGTATATGTATTTCTTAGTGGTTATTTGTTGATATCAGTAGAAAATTGATGCTGTGCACGATTTATTTTGTTAATTGCACTTTAAGTATTGTAATATTAAAATGATACAGTTTTTTTTATTATTTACGAACTGACGTGGAAAGCCGGAGCTAGTGAGTGCTGTTACAGACTGAGATTTTCTCTTGAATACTACACGCACGAGCTGTTTATATATGAGACCTACCCCTTGTTTCTTGGACCCCTTGTCAATCAGTGTTAAAACTAACTAATAGGAGAACTCTTGGCAACCTGATGTTGTGAAAGCTAGTTTTCTATTGGGTAAACGTAGCCAGCTCATCATCTGATTTTCAAATAGAACGAAGGAGTTTTTTTAGATGAAAGTTTTAAAACTTATTATATTGAAATTACTTCTGAAAACGCCTGATCATCCATGGATGAAGTATTTAAAGGAAAATTTACATACAGTTCTTTAGAGAAAAATACACTTCATCCATGACTTTTTAAATAAATCAGAGGGGTCCAAAACAGTACCATTAGAACATTAGTAGTAAACAATTTGTGAATGAATGAATAGTTTTCAGAAAGTTAATAGTGGATGTAGCGCTGTAGCTAATATTCATGTTATACGAAACTATTGAAACATTATGGTAATTATTGGTATGAATAGGTCTAAATTTTTTATTAAAGAAACAAAAACAATACGGTCTTATGAACAAGTCTGATCTATTAAAATATTGTTTATGCCAACATCTACAGTACAATTTCAATAAAAAGCGTTTTATCCGACATAGAAGTCAGTAGATATACTTTCACACATTCATATGTCAAGACGTTATGTGATCTGTCGCTGTCACTTTTGATGATGTGTTATTAATACCTGTAGCATAACAATAAATGGTGAGGTGCATCATACAAACTCCCTCTTTTATATTAAAATAGAGACAGTTATAAAAAAAGCTCGCAAGCTTTGTGAAACTAAATTAATAATATAGGCCTAAATTGTTGCTAAAACACTTCACCAAATAGTATAGATGAAATAATACACACTGTTACAGATATTTTGAGAAAAGAAGAACATATCTGTCCACCAAAGAGCTCCATAAAAAATATACATCCTTATTACTTAGAAACTATAATAAAAATATATTCAAAATAAAATATTTTTATTTTTGGTAGTATTACAATTTTACAATGAAAAGTTATTTCTTATCTTATATAGTTGAGGAGATATAATCAAAATTGGAAAATTCTGTTAATGTAAAGTGCCATTAAAGTAATTTTCAAGGGAAAACAAGAGTTGCCATTTTGTTTATAATGTTTTAGTTTTGTTAAATTTTGAGTTAGATTTTTTTTAACGAGCACAATACTTCTTCATCCGAAGTGTGGAGACAAAGTAAAGAATCTAATGTTGTTAATTTTGGCAGCAAAAAAAAAAAGTTTGTATTTTCTTAAAAGCCCTTTCTATGGAAATTGGACTGTATACATTCATCTATTTACTCAAAAGTATTCAAGGTAAGATTTATTAACGTTTTAATCAGATTGAGTAGAGATGGGAAGAGTAGTTAAGAAGGAAATGAAACGCACCGGTGGGCACGCGCTTAAAGGCGTCAATCTCATCTTGTGTGGTTTACCGAAAATATGCAGCTTGGGAGTTCAAATCCTAGACGGGTGTAATGAGGTAGTAAGTATTAAATTGTTTACAAAACCTCCATCAACGCAAATACGGGGCAACTTTTTCTAAATACTACCTTCCTCATCCGTAACTCTTTGTGTAAATATAGAGATATCACGAACTAGTAAATAGACGCAGTGTGTGGGAGAAATGCATAAACATTCGCTTGGAAAAAAGGATGTAAAACCATTTCCGCGGAGGATGAAATAATCCACCTCCATTCCACCCTAACGGTATTCAAACTAGAACCCTATCCCACGAGCACAGACAAGTAAGAAACAATAATAATAATAATTAGCACCGCGTCTTACTACCCGTTCGGGTTATACGCTTTAAGTACTAATTACTCTATTGGATTAGGAATTGGGAAGGTTGAATTAGAGGAAGTGAACCCGCATTTTCGTGGAGGGAGAGTGGAAAACCATTTAGGAAAAACCACCCCAGTTCACCCGACCGAGATTCGAACCTCGATCTCCCCGTCCTCAGCAGTCGAGCTCAACACGACAAGCGCGTTAGCCAACTACGCCACTGAGGCGGGTAGTAAGAAACAGACTCTCAACATTACGGGGGTTTCACTGAGCTCCTTTTACCAGCTTGAGTCCTTCAACACTGGGATTCGCTAGTGTCACTGCTGGGTGATGATAGGACTAACCACAGCGATCCTAGCGGTGAAAGACTCAAGCTGCCAATAGGAACGCAACCATTTTAACCTGGAGGGTTGAGTATCTAGTTATATTATGTGTCTGTGGTCCCGGGACAAAGTAAGGCACGCCAGTCGGCCACGCTGGCGTTAAGCCAGTCTTGACATTTATATAAGCTTTCATTTATAACGAAGTTTTGACATTTTAAATGTGAGCCATACAAAAGAGATATTTTCTTACGGGACGATTATAAATTAAGATAAACCATTTTATCTAACATTTTAACGACACATCACGGCTAACGACTCAACCATTAAGAGGCTCTAGGCGCAATCACGCGAGATCTCGCCTCCCACTACGTATAGTCGATTCATAAAAAAAAGTTGGTCAAGATCGTGGTTTTCGCTTTTGGAATAGTGGAGTGTAGTGGAGAGTCGGCAGGGTAAGCAGAGCCAGTAATACTTACCTGCTCCCCCACTTCCCTCTCTCCTACGTACTCGTTTAATTTGCACTGGGGATGTTTATTCCGTTGGTACCTGACCAATGAGTCTTTCCACTGAGGGATGATAACAATTATTCACAGGTACAGTTTGAACTAGCTCTGCTGACCCGGGCAACACTTTACGACACGCCAGTGTTACCGAATTCTCTTTGTGAACGGCAATGTCGACAAACGTTTGTGGGCGAGCCTCCCTTCTACTGTAGGCCTTTATTATGAAACATGGAATCAAGCAGTTATACAAGTTACCGAAACAAATTCCTATATTCATACGTCCAGTCATATCATCTGTAGCTGTCACGTTTGACGAATAGTATCAATACCAATACAATACTATTACAACTAATAACCCGCCTCGGTGGCGTAGTTGGCTAACGCGATTGTCGTGTTGAAGCTCGACTGCTGAGGACGGGGAGATCGAGGTTCGAATCTCGGTCGGGTGAACTGGGGGTGGTTTTTCCTAATTGGTTTTCCACTCTCCCTCCACGCAAATGCGAGTTCACTTCCTCTAATTCAACCCTACCAATTCCTAATCCATTAGAGTAATTAGTACTTAAAGCGTATAACCCTAACGGGTAGTAAGACGTGGTGCTAAATATACAACTAATAATCATATCAATAATAAATCGATTATATCGACTTCATTGGTTTTAGGTTAAGGTGATCGCTTCAGGATCGGATTGTTGTGGGTTCAAACCCAGCTGGGGTATAAGGATTTTTCTTGAGTGAAAAAATTTACGTAACAAAGCTTTCTTCATAAAGGAAGTAAAGTCGTCAGTCTCATGTCGGTTGTGGCATGTAAAATAACCCTGGAAGGTATGTGAGAATACCTTTCCTGGCAAAATTGGTAGGCTCTTTCTTTCTCACTCATAGACATTCTCAGGTACTGATAAAATCAGTACGTTTATAAAGTGCACGTCAAATACCTTAAACAAATAATAATAGTTTAATAACACTGCAGTAAAATGTTATCAATTTTTTTTTACTTGGAAAATGTTCAGGAAACAAACAGTGTCAGTAACCTATACCCAACAGGGATTTGAACCCAGATCTCCCCGATACCAACAATCAAGTCTTATTTCTAGAGAGACGCCGTTAACGTTATTGACCCCAGATAAAGTGGGTTGTGTTTCCCAAACTCGTTCTTACCACAGCCCTACCCTCGCGGTTGGTGAATAGTGAGGGCACGAGCATCGGTGGTCGCCTAGTCTAAGGCGTCACTCCCGCAATAAACTATTCTGCCGATGACAGGGAGATCGTGTCTCAATCATGATCGTGTGGTATTTCCTAAATCTTTTCCCACTCTCTCTCNGGGGGGGGGGGGGGGGGGGAGCTCGAGGCTAGAGTCCCAATAAGGTGTAATTAGGATGTTTTTATCTAAATCCCTAAATGGTCTCTCAATCTCTCTACACACAATTGCGGGAACATTGCCTATAAATGTTACCTTTCCTGTCCAAACCTCGACAATGCGGGTATTACTAACTGATAGTAAGAGTTGGTGCACAAATACATTGTTAACAATTTACAAACGTTTGATTATTATTATCATCATCATCATCTAATATTGTTGCATAATATTAGATTGCTGATAATGGGGATACCATGGTTAGGAAACTCATTTAGGGTATAATATTCTGAAAATTGAAAAATGACACCTGGACACGGGAATCGAACCCGGGACCTTCGGCTTAGTATGCCAATGCTCTTACCATTGAGCTATCCAGGATTCGTCCTGTGCCCATGGTCATTCTTCACTCATAGTTTAAGGCAGAGTCTATGAGGGACTATCCACACTAAAATGCATTAACAATAGTTTCGGCTATTTGTTTCATTTAGGGTAGTCAGGATGTTTTTTTTCCCAATCTCCCTTCACTTAAATTAAGGTATATTTCCTTTAAACTCTACCTCACCCATATGTACCCTATTAGTGTCAATACGTGGCTAACCCGAACGGGTAGTAAGACTCGACGCTGTGCAGCGAATATAGCAACGGAGACTCCAAGCTCCCCCAGACAGAGTTACTCCCCGTTGGTCAGTGCAGCGAATATAGCAACGGAGACTCCAAGCTCCCCCAGACAGAGATACTCCCCGTTGGTCAGTGCAGAGAATAGAGCAACTGAGACTCCAAGCTCCCCCAGACAGAGATACTCCCGTTTGGTCAGTGCAGCGAGTATAGCAACGGAGACTCCAAGCTCCCCCAGACAGAGATACTCCCGTTTGGTCAGTGAAGCGAATATAGCAACGGAGACTCCAAGCTCCTCCAGACAGAGATACTCCCGTTTGGTCAGTGCAGCGAATATAGCAACGGAGACGCCAAGCTCCCCCAGACAGAGTTACTCCCGGTTGGTCAGTGCAGCGAATATAGCAACGGAGACTCCAAGCTCCCCCAGACAGAGTTACTCCCGGTTGGTCAGTGGTGTTAATCTCTTGACATTCTCGAGTAGTATGTAAACGTTGTTTTATTTCCAGGCACGTAACACGTGTGGGCTATTAGCGTCTGAAACCTCCTGATTATAGCGGACGTATGTGAGGAATAAACCTGGCGGGTTTACAAGCGTGGGTATACTCCACTCACACCCTTATTGAACCTCCCTAAAAAACAAATGTTTTCGAAAACTCTGGTACTAGCTCAGTACCCACTAGTTGGCCGGCCTCTTGTACTAGCTATTGCCTATTGATTTAGTGGTCCCGGGTTCGATTCACGACAGTACTATGGGTATCTTTCCCGAAGCTGAGTAAGTTCCTACGGTGGAGGTAGACTGGATATAACTAGCTCAAGATATGGATACGGCGTAATGAGGTTGACTGGATATAACTAGCTCAAGATATGGATAGGGCGTAATGAAGTGGACTGGATATAAATAGCTCAAGATAGGGATAGGGCGTAATGAAGTGGACTGGATATAACTAGCTCAAGATAGGGATAGGGCGTAATGAGGTGGACTGGATATAACTAGCTCAGACCTGCACATACTTGAGATACGGCGACGAGGTATCCGACAAATCTGTTTAGGACACATGCGGTCTAGGTCTAGCCATATCAGAACAGAGCATACGTTAAGGCAGGATCCAAGCCAATACTTACATAAACGACAGGGTTTAGTGAGCACTAACCGGAGAGCCCGGGCTTCAAACTTTGAACGGGTGTATCTTTATTTCCATACAATGTGGTCCATCGTGGGGAATGCTAATCATGGCATCTTCTCCAAATTCAAGTTCCTTTGGCTCTATAGCGTCGCAATAAAACAAATAATGTATATGCACGTGTCCCAAAATTCTATATATAAAACAACCTAAGCCAGCCGGATCCCTTAGAACGCAATTTGAAATCTAAATAAACTCCACTCCACAAACGAGCGTATTGTGAGCTTTTAAAAAGTAGTTCTCGTCCGTAAACATTTAAAAAAGTTGTCTTCAGAGGTCTAAAAGATGTAAATACTATAAGTAGCCCCTGCCATCCAACATCTGTGCTATATGAAAGATGAATCATAAATAAAGTCTTGGAGACCTCCGTTATCTTGTCAAGACAAAAGCACATGAAGACGGGTGAGGTTCTTTACAACTAATCTCCCTCCCACCAAACAAACCAAAAGAAAGATCATCGACTTTGTTTGAACTAACATAAAAAATATGCATATATTATTTTTACTGATGAGCACCAACAGTTTTACTGGTTGTTTTTTTATGCTCTACGCAACCTATTCTTTTAAAGTGCGCTAAGAAAAAAAAAGTTATGGACAAAATAAACGTCATTTACATAAAAGAAAGACGAAAGAAAGGGGTTATTAAAGGCTCCCAACACAATCTTTTGTTTATGAATTAAATAGATCGGCGCATGGAACATATTTTTTTCAAAGCTGAAGTGTCACAAAATTAACTTAATTGACTATTTCGTTTACAAGAAATTGTTGGTTTTCTTTTTACGTTGGCGGATTTAAAAAAAAAAAAATCTATCCGGAGCTATGCGACAACTGCAGACGTTCGAGGCGTTAGGAATTTAATTTTAACTTCTTGGTGAAAACAAAAGTCTTGCATGCAGGGAAGACGATTTTAAGAGAGGGATTTCATTTCACAAAAAATACTTAGGGTACGGGGTCCGACTGAGCGAGCGAGGGACTAAAGAATAAAATAGAACACCTTGGTTGTAATGAGAGGTGGCCAGACTGGAGCGAGCATGCTCGAGCCGGTACAGTCTAGTTTACAGGCGCTAGGCAATATTATTGTGTGTTGGTTCATTGAGTGCTAGGGAAACTTCTGAGACTGACATTTGTATTATTATCGATATGTTTAGCACACTTGCTACTAACGGCCTAATTTAATTGGTAAAATCATAAACCATACCCCCCCCTCTCTCTCTCTCTCTCTCTCTCTCTCTCTATATATATATATATATGTGTGTGTGTGTAAAACTGATATGTTAAAATACTTAAATATTATAATCAAAGTAGGCCTTTACAATTAAGAATCACCATCAGCGTGGAGAGAGGATGGGAAAACCACCACAACAAATCACTTGTCAAAAACCACCCTCAGTTCACTGAGCCAAGATTCGAACCTTTGCCTCCTCGTCAACAACTATCGAGAGCTATCTACAAATCACGCGCTCGCCATTCTGGCCGAACCCTACTCTGGGCAAAATAAATTCAACTATCTTTTTTGAATGTTAAAAGCTCTATCATTTTTACCAGAAAATCCACTTTGGTGGCCTCATGGTCTAAGACGCAGCTCTCGCAATGGAAGTCTAGCCGCGGGGACGGGCAAGCAGAACAAGGAGGCCTGCAGTTATGTACGTGATCGTACAAGAGTGTGTTTAAGAAAGCAGGATACCACTTAGTTCCTCTAAAGTACCATCAAGACAAACGATCCGAGAAGCTTTATTTGTTGATAATAAAACCGTAGAAACACATGCATTAGGACAGTTTCCGACTATTCTCCTCCATTTCTTTTCAGCATTATCATTAGCGTGATTGATCACTGCAGAGAGAAGTCTCACAAAGGACGGATTGGATGTGGGGGTAAACAAACACGGCTACACACGCACGAAGGGGTAAACAAACACGACTGCACACGCGTGAAGGGGTAGACAAACACGACTACACACGCACGACTGCACACACGTGAAGGGGTAGACAAACACGGCTACACACGCGTGAAGGGGTAAACAAACACGGCTACACACGCACGAAGCGGTAAACAAACACGACTGCACACGCGTGAAGGGGTAGACAAACACGGCTACACACGAACGAAGCGGTAAACAAACACGACTACACACGCGTGAAGGGGTAGACAAACACGGCTACACACGCGTGAAGGGGTAAACAAACACGACTGCACACGCACGAAGCGGTAAACAAACACGACTGCACACGCATGAAGGGGTAGACAAATACGGCTACACACGTACGAAGCGGTAAACAAACACGACTGCACACGCGTGAAGGGGTAAACAAACACGACTGCACACGCACGAAGCGGTAAACAAACACGACTGCACACGCGTGAAGGGGTAGACAAACACGGCTACACACGAACGAAGCGGTAAACAAACACGACTACACACGCGTGAAGGGGTAGACAAACACGGCTACACACGCGTGAAGGGGTAAACAAACACGACTGCACACGCACGAAGCGGTAAACAAACACGACTACACACGCGTGAAGGGGTAGACAAACACGGCTACACACGCGTGAAGGGGTAAACAAACACGACTGCACACGCACGAAGCGGTAAACAAACACGACTGCACACGCATGAAGGGGTAGACAAATACGGCTACACACGTACGAAGCGGTAAACAAACACGACTGCACACGCGTGAAGGGGTAAACAAACACGACTGCACACGCACGAAGCGGTAAACAAATACGACTGCACACGCGTGAAGGGGTAGACAAACACGGCTACACACGAACGAAGCGGTAAACAAACACGACTACACACGTCGTGAAGGGGTAGACAAACACGGCTACACACGCACGAAGGGATAAACAAACACGACTGCACACGCACGAAGGGGTAGAAAAACACGGCTATACACGCACGAAGGGGTAAACAAACACGACTACACACGCGTGAAGGGGTAAACAAACACGGCTACATACGTACGAAGGGGCAAACAAACAATGCAGTGGTAACAAAGATGCACACAACTAGAAGATTCTTCCCAAATAGCGATCTGACTACAGCAGGAACACAATAGTTACAAAACTTACAAAAACTAGCATACTTTTATATATTCACACAATTAGGTTATCTGCAGATGTTATTTTGAGAGTATCAGTGCTGATAAAACAATAATATGTTTATAGTTAAAAAAAAATCAACGCAACGCGTATTTTTTTAACTCTACTGTTATATTTTCTAAACCTATAGACCTACCACAATTCAACTTTCGAGAATAGGTTAGAACGGGTGGAGAGTACTCGTATCACGTGGGGTGGAGGTTCAGGCAGGCGATGTCAAATATACTTGGACTAGGGATGGGGGTTACCCTTCAATCCTTAAGGATATTTGAAATTTATAGAAATATATATGCCTATATATGAAGACCTAGGACTGAAATCCAGGTAAAGACCGAAATATGGAAATTAGTAAAATTAAGAACGCAAAATAGTTTTTTTAGCTCTATTAAACGTGTTAAAAAAAAGTGTTTTACTATAATCTATTTAAGCTCTAGGTTCATTTTTATATGTATTTCAATCACTCATAGTAGTTTTTTAAAATGTCATTATGTTATTTTATCAATAAAGAGTATTTTGAGCATCTTGTAAATTTAGTTTTTGGTCTTGACCTGGTTCTCATTTCAGGTTTTCATATATATTTAATTTTTTTATATATAATTGGAATTCGTTGTAGAGCTCTAATACTGATTATTTGTGATACAGTCCCAACATAATTATAGGAGGAACTTAACAACCATTAAATTGATAATTACCGAACGTATTAAAGTTATAATGAAAGCATTATAGTAAAGAAAGTTAACATCTAACTACTATATCTATTATAATATAAAGAACACACTTGCATGTTACATTAACTTAAATTGATATGTATAACTTCATTTGGTCAATTAAATAAATAACGATAAAAATAAGAAAACTAAAGTGCAAGATAATTTTTTAAAGAAATACCTCAATTTATTATGAGTTATGAATTCAATTAAAACAGGTACAGCATCAATTCTAAAAAGTCATCAGTAATATTGTTACAATAATAATATTCTGGAATTATTAAATTAACAGATAAACAAGGAAAGAATAATAATTTGTGATGATTAAAACATTTTAAGCAATAGCAGGTTATAGGATTGGCTGATAAGAAAATTGACTAGTGGATAAATTGGCAATTGGACTAGATTGTAGTTATTAATTACTCTAAAATTGTTAACAAAGACAATTAATAAATTTTAATAACTTCGACATAAAATATTTTAAAGGCTATCGTAAAAATAAAATTACAAGTTCTTAGAATGACGGATTCAATCCAACTATTATTTAGACCGCCAAACAAAGTTTAAAACATAAAACTCCGATAAATTTGTTTTATTATACATTCACCCCTCCCCCCCTCTCACCTTTACTCTGAAACTCCAACTTTTCCCCGTAGTTTTCAAAAGAGATGTTATAGAGATTTATCCTTGGGGTATATTTTGAGAAGGTTTCCGGTTGGGAGATGCTATGTAGTTCCACCCTGACCCGACCTCGATACTTTACTGTCCTTACCAGACTTGGTTACACAATCGATTCTCGATATTCCCCTCTTAAGTACCCTCCCATTCCGGGCACAGGGCAGGACATGATATTTTTTAAAAGGCTGCAAACTAACTAATAAGCTCTGATAACATTACAATGTGTGGAATTACAAGAATGAACAAATCTGTAGACACAAAAACGAGAATCTTTAGGAGCCCGTTCAACCCTCCGGATAGCAACTACAGTAGCCACGTGGCTTCTTTGGTGCTGACTGACAGCTCACAGCTGACTTCTCAGAGTCAACATTTAGGTACACACCTAAATGTTGACTGTCAGAAGTGACAGCTGCTAAACACATGTTTTTACAGATCATATGGTTCGGCGTACGGATACATAATTTGGTTTGGTAACTTTTCAAAGCCGTCAACTGTCAGCTGTGAGCTGTCAGTCAGCACCAAAGAAGCCATGGGGCGACTGTAACTTACGTAGATAATGTATATAACATCAAGAGGGCTGCCTTGGTATAAGATATTGCCAATCAGATGTTGCGCTTAGGTTAAATATTGACTAAAAAGCCCTTTAAAAGAGCACGAGTTTGATGTTTAGTGGAAGGAACACAAAGCTATTTTCTATTTACTACCCTACACGTATAATATATATTTATATAAACTTTTAAGCATAATTTAAAAGTTGAAATTTTCCAGCCTTAAAATTTCAAAAATCCACCAATTTTGGTTGACCATTAAGAGCCCAGGGAGCCAAAGGTAACTGGTACAGGAGCGTAGGATGGGTATTTGTGAAAATAATTGTGTAATTTAATAGGGGGGTCACAACACAAATTGTAATGCCCATTGTATTCTAGCACTCTCCTGTTTGTTCTCCTACTACCAGACAGCTCCACCCAGTAACGTTATAAGCCCACTTGCTTTCTGGCATTTAGGAGTTTCTACCCGACTATTCTAGCCCCTTAATAACCCATCTCACACCCCGGATAACACCTAACTTAGGTAGGTAATATAGTTCGAACCCGGAGTTTAAGGGCCCTTCACACCCCACGGATAACACCCTAGGTAGGTAATATAGTTCGAGCCCGGAGTTTAAGGGGCCTTCACACCACACGGATAACACCTTAGGTAGGTAATATAGTTCGAGCCCTGAGTTTAAGGGCCCATCACACCCCACGGATAACACCTTAGGTAGGTAATATAGTTCGAGCCCGGAGTTTAAGGGGCCTTCACACCACACGGATAACACCTTAGGTAGGTAATATAGTTCGAGCCC
>CABEEJ010005938.1:0-44757 GCA_901482245.1 Timema douglasi | reverse complement strand
TTGATCTACACCTTAAGACTAAGTTTCTTTAAACGTTGATCTACACCTGGATACAAAGAGTATATAGACGTTGATCTACACCTTAAGACTAAGCTTTTATAGACGTTGAGCTACACCCTAAAACTAAGCTTCTACAAACGTTGATCTACACATCTCAATGCTAAGCGTCTATAAACGTTGTTCTATATTTCTTAATTCTAAGTTCCCCTAAACAATAAATTGCCATAACCATACTCAATAACAGTCCCAGTGGGACTTGAACTCGCGATGACCGCTTGTTGGACACTTCCCCGCTTCGCCATTAATAACAAACTTTCTCTCTGGAGGCTGAGATCTTCCAGTTGTTAATAATGAGCCCATAACTAAATTGCTTCTTATGGAGGCTGCTAACATATAATTGACATCCTCCATGGCTCCGTTTTGTACGCACGTAGCGTTAACTTTCATTTTGGGAACATTCTATGTATGTTCATTACTTTCTACTGTATAAAATGTGTAGTAAACCTTTAAAGCAGACATACAGGGGACTAGTCTAAGAAAAAAAATTGTTAAAAAGTTTATAAATTGTGACTTGGAAAACATACAGTAACTACCTTTAAAACAAAAGCAGAAACAAAATAAAAATTGAAATATTCTTTTTTCTTTTACATATTTAGCAACGTATGTTGGTCACGCATAACTAAAACTGCCAGTAAACGTTATTTACAAAAATATCACACGTCTATGTCGTGTTAAATAATGTCAGTTGTTTATATATAGTTTCTTAAAGAGTTTATTATATGAGCAATTATAGGTCAGATTCCACCACTTTATTTTTGAAAATATACAATATTTATGTTAGCTCCAGTGACCATAGTTTATATGCTATTTTTATATATAAAAATATTTAATTTAGTTCATTATTTTAAACAAAAATTGAGCTGAATCCCCGATTTTATGAACCCTAATACTTATTTTATCTACTAATCCTGAATGATGAATTAGAATCCGAATCTTGGGGGAGGGTTAAATGATGAACATAAAAGAGGAGATAACAAATAAAAATAGTAACTAATTAATTATTATTATTATTATTATTATTAGCACCGCGTCTTACTACCCGTTCGGGTTGTACGCACTTACGCTAATGTGTAATGCTAGAGTTATCGTGAAATGAAATGGAGGACCTACAGTTTAACGTGGGATCCGAACCACGGTGGAGGCCTGCCATTCCACACACTCAAAATTTGTGATTAATATACGTCTTGTCAGAGGTGAAGGAAGGGTTTGGCAACCAGATAAATCTGTGCCGGGACCGAGGATTGAACTCCAAACCCCCAGCACAGAAGTCCGACACCTTACCCATAGACCACCAGGTCACCAACTAATTAACGTTAACATAATTAATTCATTATAATATTTATACATTGAGTTTAAGTGTCAAATACTTTGTTTGGGATCTGGTTGTAAGATTGCCTTATGATTTTGTTGGAGAAACTCCCTTAGGTGGAGGAATGGTCTAACTCTAAGGTGTTACTCTCACAATAGACTGTATTGTTGATGACGGGGAGATCATGGTTCGAATTCTGGTCGGGTGTGTTGAAGGTGAATTTTTCCTAAATGGTTTGCAACTCTTCTTCCAAGAAAATGCGGGCACATTTCCATCGTATTAAAACATTCTTGGTCCCTAACATTTAAGTGTAACTAGTACTTATGCGCACAGCCCAAACGGGTAATAAGACGTGGTGTTACGTTAAAAAAAAAGCATTAATAATAAGTATTAGAGCTCCAAAATAAATACCAATACTTTTTTTTTAGGAAGTTTGAACCCGATATTTTCTCAAACACTAGAATAACCTCAAGAATTTGAGGGAATAGAACGTCCCACCTCTATTTGAAACAAATATTCTTAATCATATGTACTAACTTAAAGAGTCGTATGTGTAAACCGCTCCTACGTCCAGAGTTAACACATAGGGTCAATAGTTTGTAAATACAATTTAAGTTGCATTGAACTGATGGCTGATGTTTGTACGTTTCTAGGTTTTCATCCAATATTTATTCATAGTTAAACCACAAAGCAGTAAATGAAACGAGACAGTTTAGAATAATATGCACATCGAAACCAAAACCCTCTAGTTTTTCAAGTCATTCATTTTGTTGTATCAGTAGGCCCTGTGCTTTGGTTAGTTTTGACAAACTAATCTAATCCAAGGTGACCATATTAGGATTAATTTTAAATAATTGTATTAGCACTAAGCCAAAGAAAGGATACAAATAATACATTGGAGGGAGAGAAATAGGAGCAGAAGGGGCGTTTTGCCAAAGTGAATTGTTCAAAGAAAGACAAAACCCTTTCAAATAAGTTACGCAGCAATTGAGTTCTAAAATTTCCGATAAAGTTATTACTAAACAAACTTAATAATAGTTTTCTTCAAAATACGGGAGATTTTTCCATATCATCTGATTTAATATCTGTGAAGCAGTGGGTCTGGGATGGGATCAAACTCAACCCCTGGAGGTCAAATCCAGAGCTGCTTGAATAAAGACTTAGCCACTCTGGTTTAAAAAACTGAGATTAACGGCCATAGGCCTCGTTGGGCTGACCACATGACACGCTCTATCAGCAAATGTTTGGACTAGCATCGCTAATGGCGGCAGCCGCTCGGTCGGTATAGCTCGCTTACGTGCTCACACCATGGAGTTCTTTTTTAACTTTATAGTCTATGTATTTTATTGCTTACTCTCGTTACAACAATATATAAATAAATATCTTAAAGTGATAAAAAAATATTATAGTTTAATCTGTTTTATTTTTAATCGCAATAAAGTAGTAGCCAATACTCATTAAAACTACGCTATTCAGGTATGAACGAGTAAGTTAGATATTAAAGGAAATGTACCCGCATTGACCAGGAGAGAGAGTGGGAGCCATTTATGAAAATTTCCCTGAGTATACCCGTGCGGGATTCGTACTCTGATCCCTCCATCATCTGAAAACCAGACTAGACGAGTCTGATATTTAGTCCGCAAGTTCACCAATGCGGGTCGTAATATTTAACATAGATAATGTACATGTGTAACGCCCAAATAGTTTTTATCACGAGTTCAGTTCCTTTCTATATAAAAAGATAGATTACTTTTTAATGGTTTCTTAAGAAATGTTGTCCTACTTTTATCTCTGTCTATTATTTCCTTCCCCCAATTCGTAGTCCAGACTCTTCCAAGATCAGACTACCGGAAGGTCAGGTCGTGTTTTATCATTATATGATGTATAAAATTATGGTACTTTCATAACTTAATACACACATGGATTGCTAAATGTTTAGCAAATACTTTAGTATTAATCGATTGATCACACCATCTTTTAAATTTGAAATTTAAGAGGTAAATCAATCTTTGTCCTCCAACAATGTTTGCTTTAAATACGCAACTTTGAAGACAGGGAGGTATTAAGTAAGTTTGAGACATGAATTAATATATTATTATTATTATTATTATTATTATTATTATTATTATCATCATCAGAACTGTGTCTTACTATCCGTTCGGGTTGTACGCAGAATTAATATAAAGGGACTCTATGAATCTACGTATTGAATTGTAAGTTTGTTTACATCAAGAAAGTTTGAATGTGTGTAATAGAGTTCAGTTTCGCGCAAGCATAACTATATTGACATAAAATTATGTATGCATCTATATTAAGAATGGGCTCTTTGAATCTTTGAGTCTCTTAGAATATTCGAAAATATAAAATTTGAAAAAGTTTTAAGGTCTATATTTTTTTAAATGTATTTTTTCCTTCAAATGTTTATTTTAACTAACTTTTTAGGCTATCATGATGCTTAATAGTGGTATAGACAAAAATAATTATAAGATACACCAAACAGACCTCATATCATTAATTTACCACAAATAAATTAGGAATTGAAGAGTGTAGTGGTGGAATTATACCCATGTGGGAAAGTTCAACACTTGTGTTGATAATGTTTTCTAATATTCGTATTCAAATTTGGGATTTGGGATGTATGGGTAAAATTAATACGAGTTGTATGAAAATGGAATTAGTTATGTAAGTTGAATAAATAAATTACCTCAATAATGTAAGCTAATGCTTTACTACAAACTTAGATTTTCATTTTTATCAATAAAACGCTTCACTGTTTTTTTTTAAATCACTAAGAGTGTCCAATTCGAGAGGATTATTAGGGGAGATTTGCTTCCCTTATATCCCCGCTAGGGACATCAGTGCAT
Organism: Timema douglasi; assembly: GCA_901482245.1. NCBI lineage: Eukaryota > Metazoa > Arthropoda > Insecta > Phasmatodea > Timematidae > Timema > Timema douglasi. The sequence goes on along the minus strand of CABEEJ010005938.1, from coordinate 40,524 downwards.
AGTATTGTCAAGGTCAGGGAAGTTTTGATAATAAATATTTTTCCTTACATTAGAGTATAATCTCAATCTATTAATATAGTTTTCAGTTATTATTAATTATCTTGTAGAGTTAATGTATTAATTTGTGATCTTTTATTGGATTTTTTTACCGATTAAACACAATAGGTCAACAACTAATTATTTCCAATTTAAGGCACGAATCACTATCGTCGGACTTACCTTTCAAGGTCATACCTTCCGTGTCTTCCTCAGTTCCCAACCCCAGGGGACGCGAAGTCCTTCATCATATCACTGTTATCACCGTTATCAAGGTCAAAGGACAACTCGGCACGCACGCACACGACAAGGACACAATCACACACACACGACAAGGACACACAAGTATAGTCCTCCTTAAAATAATTCCTTAGCGTGGAGGCAAAAGGACCCAATTGGTTGTGACTCGGTAGACGAAGGGTTCTCTTCAATCAGCGCACTTACAGGATGATAGGCGAAGTACTAGTGGAGGAGAAAGCTCCGCCGCCTTCTTGTCACTAAACTCTTGCAACTACTAGCGGTCATCTTTTCTTCCTCTTCTCACTCACTCACTCACATCTCTCTTTCTCTCACATGCTCTTCCAAACTGGCCAGTGCCGCGTGACGTCACTGGTGCCATCACTTTTCTAGCAGTTCAAGGGGGGGATAACAGGACATTGATGACGACACAAATTTCAAAATAAGACAAAATTGTGAACATTTTATAACATAACCTCAAGATGGGGGGGGGGGCAGAAATACAGTTTGAAACATATGCTACCATATTCTATTACGTCGTTATATTTTAATAACTAATTTAGTTCTTATATACATATATATTTAAATTAAATTAATTTTTAATGATTTTATAAGCTGATGTGTCCTTTCTTTATATTTGTCCCGTTCCCGTAGAGCAGTGGTTCTCAAACTGGGGTACGCAGGCCCTTTTCAGGGGTTACGTGAGCAGCTCTCAGGCGGAAGTTGGCAAAATAACAGGGGACTTGTGGAAAACCCTAATTGTTGGCAGATAACGTTATCTGGTTATTTCCACCCCTCTTTTTCCCTTATTTGCTCTCGGCTGGAGACCGATTTCTGATCATTTTAAACTCACTATTTGACACCTTATACATTAGCAGTATATGATGCCTTTCTCATCAACATATCTCTGTGAGAGTGGTTTTTCATCCATGGTGTATGCACCTAAAAAATAAGTACCCCAATAGGTTAAATTTGGAGCCTGACCTCCGCTTGAAAGTTTCAACTGGACCACCAGACATCAAAAAGTTGTGTCAAGCCAGGAAACCATACCCCTCTCGCTGAAAAACTATGAGCTCCAGAATTACAATTAAATATTTTGATTTGAAAATATTGTGTTTAAGTTTACTTTTATTCTTTATTTTTGAACGAATTTGTGAAGAAAATGTATTATATTTTTCTACAGATTTTTTACAGTAAAATTGTGTTTTTTTTAACTGATCATAACGATTATCAATAAGAGATTATGTTATAAGGCTATAACAGTAGGATTCTCTCTAACTAGTTCTGTTTCATTGGAAATATTTTGACTACGGATATATTTTCCTAATATATTAAATAGATCAATAATTTACCATGTAGTATATTTTTCAAAGCTTGTAATTTGGATTTTGGTTTATCTTGGGGGTACATTAAAATTTTAGTCATGACCAAGGGGTACACTCTAATGAAAGTTTGAGAATGCTGGATGCCATATAAACTATCTCATTTTGGATCTGCCTTGATTTTATATAATCTACATTACTATTATAAAGAGGAAAGATTTGAGTTTTTTTTTTTGTAATGGATAAACTCAAAAACTACTGTACTGATTTTAAAAATTCTTTCACCAATATAAAGCTACATTATCAGCGAGTAACATAGGCTATATTTTATTTTGAAAATTAAATTTATTCCTCATAAAAATGTCGATAGTCATGCATATTTTATGGTAGAGTCTATGATGATTCTTCAATATGTGTGTTGAAAATAATAATGCGGGGGGAGGGGGAAGGCGGTCTTGTGTTTAATAAAAGTTTTGTGTATAACTGTTCAAAACTCTTAATGAGAAAAAAAATGTTTGTACTCAAACTACCCACATTGGGGAGTGCGAGGGCTTAAACGTTATGCTCGTTTAGTCTGGTTTGCTGGTGACGGAGAAGTCAGGGCTCGAATCCCTGGCGGGTATGCTGGATATTTTTCTTTAATGGTTTACCCCTTTCCCTTCACAAAAATTCGTCTACAATTCCTTTAAATTATACCACATTAATGTAGTTAAATGTAAATAGACCAAATGGGTACTGAGACGCGGTGGGGAAAAAACTCAGAACGGAGCTAAAGTTTTTGAGCTGTCACTTTGTTAGCGATGGAAATAACTGTAACAATAATGAGTACTCAACCCGAGGGTTTGTTATCCCTTCCTGCGGCTTCAGGGGTAACTGGTTGATGTCACGACGATGGCGACATTGTGTTCCAACCCGTGTGGGTAGGGGTAAGGAAAAGGTCGGCGAGATTGTTCCGGCAACGTTAGTCGTTGTGGAACAGAAGGATGTCCCGAGGTGGGGCAGTAGTATAGAGTCCCGGCAACGTGAGTCACGGTGGGAGGTAGGATAGAGTCCTGGCAACGTGAGTCACGGTGGGAGGTAGGATAGAGTCCCAGCAACGCGAGTCACGGCTGGAGGTAGGATAGAGTCCTGGCAACGTGAGTCGCGGTGGGAGGTAGGAAAGAGTCCCGGCAACGCGAGTCGCGGTTGGAGGTAGGATAGAGTCCCGGCAACGTGAGTCACGGTGGGAAGTAGGATAGAGTTCTGGCAACGTGAGTCGTGGTGGGAGGTAGGATAGAGTCCCGGTAACGCGAGTCATGGCGGGAGGTAGGATAAAGTCTCGGTAACGCGAGTCGTGGTGGGAGGTAGGATAGAGTCCCGGCAACGCGAGTGACGGTGGGAGGTAGGATAGAGTCCCAGCAACGCGAGTCGTGGTGGGAGATAGGATAAAGTCCCGGCAACGTGATTCGAGGTGCGAGGAAGTATAGAGTCATGGCAACGTGAGTCACTGTGGGAGGTAGGATAGAGTTCTGGCAACGTGAGTCACGGCAGGAGGTAGGATAGAGTCCTGGCCACGTGAGTCGTGGTGGGGCAGTAGGATAAAGTCCCGGCAACGTGAGTTGTTGTGGGAGGTAGGATAGAGTCCCGGCAACGAGAGTTGCAGCGGGAGGTAGGATAGAGTCTCGGAAACGTGAGTCATGGTGGGAAGTAGGATAGAGTCCCAGAAACGCGAGTCACGGTGGGAGGTAGGATAGAGTGCCGGCAACGTGAGTTGTGGTGGGAGGTTAGAGTCCCGGCAACGTGAACTACGGTGGGAGGTAGAATAGAGTCCCAGCAACGTAAGTCACGGTGGGAGGTAGGATAGAATACCGGAAATGTGAGTCGCGGTGGGAGGTAAAGGATGACGGCGGAAGGAGAGGGAGTTCAAACAAAATTGCTCTTTACAAACACGACAATTTATTAGCTCTTTAAAACTGTGCACCCGGGTTGGGTAGCCACTCTCTGACTGACCTCTGACTACTCTGCTAAATACCTTACACTACTGCCTGGCCTTGTCAAATGGGAGAAAAAGGAGCTTCTCATTGGTGCGGTAAAACGTGAGCCCTCATTGGCGCTATGTACAGTGGGGAAAGCATCATGGACGGCTTAGAGAACATGGACTGTGGAGCAGTCCAGGCAGTATTGGGGGTGGGTGGTGCGACCTGTGCAAGTGCGGAGGAAAGATACAAGGGCCGACTGAACAGTGAGGTACAACAGGTTGGTCCAGACGTGCTTCCCATCTACCCGTAGCTTTGGCTGGTTAGTGCTGACCACACCATCTGTGAGAAAGCAAATTTTCTAGATACATCCTGAAAGTGCGGTAATATCCCAATTTTTTTGTACCACGCCTTACTAACCATTCGGGTTACACGCTTATATTCTAATTACGCTAGTGGTTTTAGGGTTTTAAAAGGTTATATTTAGAAGAAATGTACTTGCATTTGCGTGGAGGAAGAGTGGAAAACCACCCTCAGTATACCCGACTAAGATTCGAACCTCAATCTTTCCGTCATCGGCAGTCTAGTCTACTTCAAGAGTAGCGCGTTAGACCACCAATCCGTTTCTTTACACAATGGATTTCTACGAGCGTGCGAAAAGAGCTTACATATTTTGCCGGGAAAGGTACTTTAACATACCTTCTAGGGATCTTTTACATGTCACAATCGACAAGAAGCTGACAGCTTTATTTCTCCTCCGAAGGAAGTTGTGCTATGGATTTTCATCGCTCAGTAATAATCCGTCAACCTCGGCTGGGTTTGAACCTACGAACATCAGGTCCTGAGGTGAGGACTTTGTCCTAAGACTCCAGACGCCCATGAAATAGCAAGATCCTTAGCTAACAGCACAAAATGTTGCAACAGGTACTCTAAGGGCTAGTTTCATAGACTAAGTACGCCTGAGTGTGCTGCTACACTAAATACAAGACAACACCTAGCTAAGCTCTAATGGTCAGTTTAGTGTAGCACCGCACTGGAGCGAACTCTCTCTTACTCTAAAACTGGCCCGAAGTCTGACAATGACACTGGCCGTATTACGTGTTCTTCAGTTGTCAATTTTAACATGTGTGAGATAAATAAAGTAGGCCTAACTTTCCATCAATGTTGACTAAAATACAATTATTTTCGAGATCTTTTTAAGAGCCAATCTAACGACCAATTGACCGAGGTATAAGATAAAAGATCAGACTCGAATCAGGAAACGTATGGATGTACGATTTTCTGAATTCTTCATTAAATAACAAAATTGGTATCTTTTGAGTAATTCTTTAATTTCAAAAATTTATTTTATAGTAAAATGGTTAAAATGGTTAAATTGGTCTCAATTCCACTGTTTTTCTAAAGCATACTACAGAAAACAGCACTATAAAGCTAAGCTTGTTTCAAGCTGTATCAGCTAAGTGGCTTTTTTTTCTCGTCCCCACATCTTACTACTCGTTCGTGCTGTAGGTTTATGAGCTAGCTATGCTAATGTTACGGATGATAAAGGTTGAGGAAGTGTACCCGCATATACATGAAAGGAGGGTGGAAAGTCGCTTATCCAAAGTACACCCGATCTTCCAGCAATCGGAAGTTCAATCTATTGCAAGATTGATGCTAACAGCTCTTAAGCGTTGCGTCCAGAGTTTTTTTTTCATGACTTACTTGTGATTAAAAGAAAATAACGTCATATTTCCAACGCGCACAGTTAGAGGATTTCAAATACCTGTGACCGCTTGTGCCAGTGACCTTCAAGAGGTCATGTCATAATTTAGCTCTCTGTTTGCTTGCAAGACGCCTGACAAAGTCGTAAAGGGGATAACTATAACAGTGCGCGTGATATGGTCCGGAGACAATACACAAACCTGACCCATACAACTCTCTTCAAGGTGTAGAGATTTTGTTTTGGCAAGGTTGCCTCTTCTGGAATGTAGACAAACTTGTATCACCATGTCTTGCAACCCGTCCGTGCTAGCTGATGTAGAAAGTTGTAGAAAGGTTTCTTCTTCTAGATTTTAGTAAGGGCGTTGTCTACCTAAGACGTCACGGCATATCAAGATAGGATATCCCATGTTAGTTAATTTACATTTTATTCAGCTAGCTTTAAAGATATAACGTTGAAACAAAATCTATAATCATATACAACTTAGGCTATTTGGCTTGGTCACCAAAATGGCCTGTAGGATCTTCCTGCCAATATGTAGATTAAAAAAGTCGGTGGAATCATATGTCTATCTAAAATAAGAAACAATAAAAGGGCAATTTTAAAAAGCCAGTTAATGTTTTACAGGCACAAATAGTATAGTGAATGTGTAAACTCGTCAGAGGAAGAGAGGAAGGGTTATCGGCAGATAAACAAAAGGCTTCTCGGGGTGAACTGATCATTTTCTTCCTTCTCTTTCTATTTAGTACATTGGCGTTTAAGTGGTATGGCACTTAGAAAGCTTAAGTGCGCCAAACTAAGATGCAACCCACTTCGAAAAATAGCTTCGTAATCTCTAATCAGGCATCATCGTTAGTTACACTAATAGGGTAGGGTTGAGGGAGATAGAGCTTGGATTAAATGTACTAAAATTAGCGTGGAGGAAGAGCGGGTGGTAATTTAGGAGGATAAGACCTCAATGCACTCAGTCGGTATTCTAACCCCGACCTTTCTGTCATCATCAAACCATACTAAACGAACTTGACGTTTAGTTGGTGTGCTCACCAATCCGGGTGATATTTCAGAACTATCTTGTTTCTTACTAACGTGGACAGTGATGCGAAACACACCTGGAAACCCACCCCAATGGGATTCAATCACTTAAATTTACGTCACAGACAAACCAGACCAAAGTTTGATTTTCATAGGACGCCCGTTATTTGAAAAATTGAAACTCATGACGGAAATAAAAATATTACAATAAGTGTATTTACATTCTTAACCCGTTTAATTAATGATATAAAGAAAAACTAGACTTTTTGCGTATGACATATTTGACCGCTAAAGAAGCAATATCTAGTTCAATAACCTTTTTTTTATTTGAAGTATTTAATGTGCACTTTCTGAACCGACTGAATATGTCAACACACGAGAATTTCTAAGAGCGATAGCGAAAGGGCTTACTAATTTTGCCGGGAAATCTACCTATTTCGACATGCCTTCCTGGGTTCTTTAACATGCCACTAACGACATGGGACCAACAGCTATACTTCCCCTTCGCAGGAAGTTGTGCTACGGATGTTTATCACCCAAGAAAAATCCGTCGAGCTCAGCTGAGTTTGAATACACGAACACCGGGTCATGAGGCTAGCATTTTGCCCCAAGACAACCGAGCTCGAAGGTCGGTCGCCTTGTAAGTAGACCATAAGCCGTTCTGTCATACGCGCAATTAGATGACATGATCATGAAGGTATAGAGCCAGTAGTGATCTGAAACCTAGCTTAAGCTATTCAGACCATGGTGACCATAAAATCGGTTCCCCTTTCGGGAAAAATACCTATGGTACCAATGGGAATCGAACCTTTGACTTCTAGATCCGTAGCCAGGGGCGCTAACCACAAGGCCTGTCAGAGTAATCAATAAGGAAGTATTATAGGAAAATATCTATAACATTTTTATTAATGAATCAAACAAGACACATTTATATAATGACAAATTTTATCGACTTTCATTCTTTTTTTTATATATCGAAAGTGGTCTTCCTATATAAATCAGGGTATACATGGTCTCTACGTTTGATCTGCATACCGCCCGATGTGGGGCAAAATTGGCCTGATGCTATAATGTGACCAACTTAAATGCGTAAGTCCAGGTTTTGATCTCCTACGGGTGTATACTAAATGGTTTCTTTAAAAATTAGATTGAAGGGGACGCGAGAGAAGGCCAATGTTTTTACAAATGGTATGGCAAAACTTTTTTTTTTTGCTAACATAAATAAAATATTGCTACAGTAGAAACATAAAGTTTAATTTTGTTCACATTGGGTGACCTGGCGGCCTAAGGATAAGGTGTCAGATTTGTGCGCTGGGGGTCCGAGGTTCAATCCTACGTCCTGGCACAGATTTATCTGATTGCCAAACTTTTCCTTCACCTCTGACAAGACGTATATTAATCACAATTAAGCACAACTTGTTAATGTGTGGACGTGGTTCGGATCCCACGTTAAACTGTAGGTCCTTCATTTCATCTCACAATCACCCTACCATTACACATTAGCGTAAGTGGGTAGAACCCGAACGGGTAGTAAGACGCGGTGCTAATAATAATAATAATAATAATTTTCTTCACGTGTTTATATCAACAGTTCCAGAATATCCATCATGAAAATAGTGGCATTAGACAAGAAACTTTTTAAATGAAGAGAAAAAGTTGTTATTAAATTCCAGGACATTCTTTACATATTCAACAACTGTTGAGGTCACCGTGTGAAGAAAATTAAAGTCTATGTTTCTATTGAAGCAAAATTTGATTTATTTTGGCTGTAAAAACACTGGTTTTTCTCGCATCCCTCTCCACCCTACCTTCATTGGTATTATTCTAAATTTAACCCTTAAGTATTTCAATGTTTGAATTACCTTCCTTGATCTTTATTACCATGTATTACGTAATTGATAACGTTATGCTAAGGTGGGTTGGAAGAAGACTTGAGCTTATAATAATTTTAAATAATAATTTTAAAAACTCTTCTGTGGCCACATGGTTTAATGTTTAACTCTCACAATAGACTGGACTACCGATAACGTGGAGATCAGATTTCGAATCCCGGTAGGCTGCTCCGAGATATTTATTTCTAAATGATTTTACGCTCTCTCTCTCTCTCTCTCTCTCTCTCTCTATCTCCACACAAATTCATCAGCATTTGCTTTAAATTCAACCTTTCTTATCCTCAACCCATTAGCGTAATTACTATGTATGCATACAAACTGAATCGGCAAACACAGTGCTAAAAATATCCCTTTTTGGTCCAAAATAAACCAAATTTTGCTTCATTAGATAAATCTAGTTTTTTAAACATAGCAATCTCTAACGTCAGAAAATTAAACTAAACGTATCTTCTGTAGCAATGTTTTTATTTATTTCACCTAAACAAGTTACCGGTATTTTTTTATAAAAACTTTCTAAATAAGGACCTTATATCAAGTCGCATGTCGGAATTGTAGGAATATCTTGTCGGTAGGAAATGAACATTGTCCATTTCTTGCATTTATATAGTTGCGTTGGCTTGCGTTCAGCCAAACAGGAACAACATTTTAGGTGCACTACTATATTTAACTTAATTAATTAGTTATATGATCAGGGATAAAGATTCGTGAAAATATATGGTAAAAGGTATTACATTTTAAATTATTTAATAAGAGCAATAATTTAATAATATTTTGATACATTAATTTGATTATATTTAACTCGTGTTTGTAAACTTTAATATGACTTTGATGATGGAGCCATATTAGTTGAAATTACGTTTACAGACATTCTATTGTAGACGAATATAGTACGTCTTGCGAGTGCGCGTCCGACGAGCGGAGCAGCTTATTGTAGACTGGGCATTTTTATTCCCCACTAATCATTCGCCGAAGGAGGCGGCTACCTCTCGAAGTCGTTGCTCCTTGGACCTCAGGCACTTGTATCCTTGTCTTGCCACTATGATATGTCTGCAATGTGTTGACCCTGTGGCGGAGTTGCAAAGTTTCCAAAGAGGTATGCGGCGTCCCTTTCTTTCTTCACCAGGTATTTTAGTGAAGGGGGAAGGGAGGAAGAAAATACAGTAGTCCGTGACCTTCAACCCCTCGGCCACGTGTGTGCACTCATATCTGCGTCAAGTGCTCTTGTTTCTCGGTGTCTCAAGACCACCAACGAAACCAGTATGGTCATCGGCAGAGATTGCTTACTTTTTTTCGGTCTTCACACGAAATCCAAGTTCTGATTTTTTTTTAAATAAACGTGCGTCGGTGGACACACGGACGAAACGTAAATATCGTCTAGTCTAGTTTGTTGTTGACAGGGGAGGCTTGGGGCTCGAATCCCAACCAGATTTACTAAGGGTGCTTTTTCCTCAATGGTTTCTCTCTTCCAACGCACACGCAAATATGGATAAATTTTTTTCTGAATTTTTGCGGTACCCATTTCTAGTTCATTAATGCGTAAAGCTCATATGGGTTGTAATATGTTGTATAGAAATATATGTATATATACATTTATAGGTCCTACATTTATAAAATTAATTGCATTAGTTTATAAAATACATGTTTTAGGTAACTTTATTTTTTTAACGAGTAACCTTAAATACCATTTAAATTTATTTTATTTTAAGTTGTAAATGTTTTTGTTTGTGTATAGAAAGCTACCTTCTATATGAGTACAAATAATGTTATAAGAATTAGGATTTAGTTTGCAATTATAATATCAATATTAAATTAATTTGGTAGACAAAGATTCGAGCCCAACCAACCATACAGAATATGTTTTCCACAAATGCTGGTCATATTTCTTAATTCTCCCTTTTCTTTCTGCCCCCGTAGGATGAATAGTTTAAGTTGTTAGAACTTAAGAATAAAATAAAAGGTCTGTATATGATAGCATATAATTGAATATGTGTTTATGTACTAGTGTATTAATTTATCAGGGAAAGGATTATGGGAATTACTTGTATAAATATTATAACCATATATTTAGGCCGCACTGTAAGCAGGAATTCTCAATAGTGACCAAGTGGTCAAAGGCGATGGACTCGCATTGTATTGATCAATCGCAATTGATAGGGAGTTTAGGAGCTCAAATCCCAGGCGGGAGAATGATTTTATAGGTAATATTTTTTTAAATCTCTCTTAGCGCTAATTCAGGTGGATTTTATCAAACTTACCCTTCTAATATCCACGCTATTAAATCAATTCGTTGATACCCATTTTGTTAAATACACACATAAAATAATAAATAAAATAAATAGTAGGATTTTGGTAGAAAGAAACTTTCATAAAATACAGGCATATTGTTTGCAATCAACACTGATAAAATTTTGCTATATTATTGGTTATTTTATGGTTATTGATTTTATCTAATAAAAGCAACAGCTGTAGATCACATGGATCGACGTATGAATATGTGAAAGTAGAATTATTAATTTTTCTGTCGGATAAGATACTCCCTGTGAAAATTGGATTGTCCAACAAGGTCCTGTGCATGACAATACTTGACTGATCCTTCGTTCCGTGGTGTAGTCATGCGAAGTAGCCTCTATTGGTTCCTAAGAGTAATTCTCATAAACTCTAGTTACGCAGGATTGATTAGGTACAGTACCTGTATTTACGCCACACATATCAACAGGTATTTTCACGACTTCGCCCTGCGCGCTTTGCTGCCTGAGAGGAAACTTCTAGTTTGCTGTGGTCTTTGTTACTGGCCGAGACACCTATGACGTCGCTAACCACCCGTTCAGATTTCCTAGAGAGTTCGAGTTTGAATCTCAGTCAATGAATTTGAACTAAGATTGAAGTTGGAATACACTATAACCCAAAGCATCCAGGCGATAGTTATTAACCTCAGACGTTTTAAATACCTAAAAATATATTGGTTGTTTTTGTTATTTCCTTTTATAATTTTAATTTAACTAAAAAACGATGGGAAAACACGTTCGTATTTTATTAATTTAATTATTTTTTAATCGAATTATATTGTCAAGCATATCTGACATGAATTGAAAAATATGTGTCTTTCGTTTGTTTTTGACAGTGAATAGTATGTACAAGAAAAAAAAAATTGGAAGCAAAAAATTTATAATTCTGAGGACGATTATATTATTTGTATAGATACGTACGAAGTTTCATTACAATCTTTGGTTCACTACAAGAAAAAGAAAATATATATTTTACAGTCAACCAAACACAATCTATTTCGGTGGCCGCATGGTCTAAGGCACTAACTCTTAATAGATTAGACTGCCGAAGACAGTGAGATCGGGGTTCGATCCCGGTTGGGTGTACTGAGGGCGACTTTTCCTAAAATGTTTTCCATTCTCTTTCTCTTCACATGCAAACGCGGGTACACTTCCTCTAAATCCATCCTTCCTAATCCCTAAGCCATTAGTGAAATTTGTACAGTGGCGTATAACCCGAATGGATAGTAAGACGCAGTGCTTGGAAAAAACTGAATACAAAGTTTGATACTGCACTAGGTGAGCTAGTTTATAAGCTGTTTGTTGAAATAATCTGTCTAGAAAATGCACGATAAATACCCAAGCAATTAATTAATTAGTAACAGATTGATAAAATAGTTACTTGGTTTATTTTTATCTAGGTATTTTTACGTGCACCTTAAAAACAGGATATTAGGCCTATATTTAGCATCGGCAATTTTTTTTAGGTACTCAACGCACACTTTCTGAACTGACTGATTATATCAGCAAATGACTGACAAACAAACTTAAATCTAGAACAAACACAACATTCAGCCCTAACCGTTTATTACTCACCGCGAAAAGGGAAACCCGACATTTTACAAATAATACATTGTTCAGCCATACCGGGAATTAAACCCAGGACTGTTAACTCAGTATGCAGACACGCTACTGACTGAACTAAGATGTCGGACAGTCAGCAAGTTAACAAACTATCTGAAATGGTGGGCATGCGGTATAAATATATCAGGATCGTTTAGTCTGGTTTCCCAGTGACTTGCAGGTAGGGGTTTGATTCTCAACTGTTGTGAGGTCAGTTTTTTTCCTTAATTATACGTTCCTATTATTATAATAAATTAATGTAGTTAAGGTGGGATGATAGGAATTGCGAGTAAAGTTTTTTGCAGGATTTATATCAACAAAAATTTGTCGCCAAAATAAATAAAAAATCCAGTAGAAACATAGAGTTTAATTTTCTACGCATGGTGATATCAACAGTTGTTGAATAGTTCTCAAGAGTGTCCTAGAATCCATTGAGAATCTTTTCTCTGGTTTAAAAAACTTCATCGTAAAACGTATGATAATCACAGATATTCAAGAACTGTTGATATTATTACTATGTGAAGAAAATTAAACTTTATGTTTGTATTAGAGAACTATCAAATTTATTTTCCTAAAACAAATAGTTTACTATGAAAACTGCAAAAACACACATCTTTTCTCGCATCCCTTTCCATCCCACTTTAAATACGTATAACCCTAATAGACAATAAGAGCACGTCTCACGGCTAAGTATGGTCCACACACTAAGTTCTTGTACTCAGTTATGACTGCGCATGTAAAAAAAAGCTTTAAGGTTCAGAGTTTTTTTTTAATCTAATGACGTATATGACCGGGAGGAACATGACATTCAGGCTGGGTCGCCTTATGTGTAGACTATTAGCCACTCTGGTGGCAGAAAATGTTACTCAGGGCACAACATGGGAGGTGGCTTACACGTTGTACCCACAATGAGATTACGTGATTATATTTTTTATAGAGTTGTGGGACCGGTGTGAATCTTAACCTAACCTTAACTTAAACCTAACCATCCAAACTTTGGTGACCGTTGGGATCATTCTCCTTAAGAGAAAAATACTCAAGGTACCAGCCGGAAATCAAACCCAGGACCTGCTGTGGGGCTCTGTGGCTGGTACAGTCTCCACGGTGAGGTAGTGTCGTCGCCTTGGAGGATTTTTCTTGGTATCAGCTGATCTCCTGGCGTTCCTAGGATCGACACATGAGAATTCGAATTGGATTAACTGTCGATTTAGTCGTCTGCCGTTCTTAGGTCACAATGAATTTTTCAACTCCGCCTTACCCATTAAGTTACGCGGATTCCATCATGGATGAAATTATAATTAGATCAACTTTTGTAGTTTGTCTTGCAATAGTAAGGTAAATCAAATATCTTAAGTGCACGTGGCTTTCAAGATAGCTACCGAAAAGACACAAAGTCAGGGGTGTCCGTAAGAAACTCACGTGGACATTGACGAAGATCAGCTATCGCTGAACAAACATAATAATCAATTAAAACAATATATATTTTAACTCAGATAAAAAAAATTATGCGCCAATATTGAAGGAAAACTGAGCGATATGTAGGGAAGAAAGAGTCGCTGCAGTCACAGGTCGCCGATAAATATGCTGCGGGCCTCAGTTTTTCGTCTCACCGTGTACCGTCTCCCCGCAGGTAACATAACTGCACGGGTTTCCAGTCTACACGCAACGTCATGTCTGGAGCTTCTTCAACTGTACGGGTAAAATGTTGTACTGTACAAAATCTTGCGTGTATACCGGGCCAATGCAGACAGATATCCTCACCGGGATGCAACGTCTGGTCCGAGATGTATTACAGTCCATCCAACATAGGAGTTGTGGTAACTAACAGCTGGCAGAAGATTTAAATGGCAAACATTGGTTTGGGATTTATTACTGTTAACCTATGTGGAAATAACTACTATTGCCTTAGTAAAACTATATTATCAATCAAAAGTATTATCAGACGCTTCCGATAATACGTCCTTGAGGATTATTGTTATTGTTATTAGCACCGCGTCTTACTACCCGTTCGGGTTATACGCATTATTGTTAAATTGGCTTTTTCTAACAAACAAATATTAATAAGCCTATTATGTTTATCGTATGGCAGTTGTGGCAACTAGATATATCAAAGTGTATGAGATAATTATGTTTTAGCACCACGTCTTACTACCCTTCCAGGTTAGACACTTATATACTAATTACATTGATGATCTTAGGGACGAGGAAGACTATATTTAGAGGAGGTGTACCGTATTTTCGTTGAGGGAAAGTGGAAAACAATTTTAGAAAACCAACCCTCAGTATACCTGATCGAGATTCGAGCCTCGATTTTCCCTTCATCGGCAATCTGGTTTACTGAGATAGTAGCGTCTTAAACAATTTGGCCACCGAAGCGAGTGAAAAATAAATTAAAACGTATTATATTAACAATTTTATCTTCTTATAACCGGTAACCATAAATTATAAAATAAAGAGATGCAAAGAGCAGTATAAAATATTATTTTCCAAATAAACACATAATTATGCGTATGATCCCAACCAAAAACCATCGGACTGGGATGAGAATCCGGGTTTGATGGGGTGACCAGTGGAGATGGGTACCGGGGAAGTAATATACCCAGGGCAGACCAACTGGTGAATGAAATTGTATCTCGGAGAGAGGTACTATAGGAACCAAAACCTGTTTAGATTAAATAAAATTGGATACTGTACAATAATAGGAAATGTTTTTGATACTCTGTGAATAAGGCCTGGATTTAAAATTGTAAGATGCCAGGCCAAATTAGATTGGTAAAAAAACAAAAAAAACGTTAGTATGAGGTCATCAACCACGCTCTTTTCATCCAGTTCGCCATCTTTATAAATATGAAGATAAGGCAACCTTTCCCCTTTTAGTCTAGAAGCTCTCGTTTGTAAACATTTTTAAGTGAGCCATAGATGCCGTTTCCACAATAGAGGACTGAATTTTATCCACTCAGAATGGTATCCATTCCGACAGTTTTGTAATAAACTGTTTTTGGGAAAATCCTGAATTATATCCACAAAAACTGGAATTGTATCCACTCAGACTGGTATACATTCAGACAGTTTTGAAATATACACCTTTAAGAGAAAACCTGAATCATATCCACAAATGGCCGACTTGAGGTTTAACAGAAGGAACGTTTAACGTAAAAGCTTTGTCACACTTCTGGTAGAGGGCAGCAGGATGAAATCTTATTAACTTACTACTTGTATACTAGATTGCAGCCAAATCAGTATGTTAATTCAATCAAATTATTTAAATAATTTCAGGTAATTATTTGAGATTTGTAGACTCCTATAAAGCTGTCATCATTACATAGAATATTAAAAAGCATAGCGTTCTAAATTATTTCTGATTTCCAATTGAACACATTGATGTAATTAGTTTGTATTTTACTTAACATTTACTGTAGGGTAAGGGATGTGCTAAAGAGGATATTCGTATTCTATATCAGCCAGTCCTGCTCGATTATACACTTTAGGCTAGGGGAACAGAAGTTAAACGTATGTACATTAGGAGCACCTTTTATATAATATAAACAAATTACTTTCAGTCAACATTGATATCATTTTACTCTATTTTACTATTATTTATAGATATTGACTAGCTTTGTATTAATACTATCACTGTTCACCAAAGTTTTTACTTTTTTCCTTAAAGATGCTTCAAAAATCATTTGTAATCAAATCGATATATGTGAATTTAAACTAAGTTTGTCATTAGTGTTCTAATTCTCTTTTCAAGTGGGCTGTAAAAGTATTTTCATAAACATAAATTATTAATTCTCTTTAAAGATTGCAGTGCATACTAGAACATTAATTAGCAACCTTATTTAACTCGTAAGCCTTTTTTTCAGGTCATTACTTTTTAAAGCATGTATCGACTTCTATCATTTTAAAGAGACACATCTTTTCTTTTATTTGCCAGCAGAATTTAGCCACTATGTTATAAAATGAGTATTGAAAATCTAGCTTTATTTTATTCAAATCTAGTGAGAAATGAGACACTTTTGATTAATTCTGGCAAGAGTTTTACTAATGTGAATTGGCAGCACTGCTTTGCTCACGTCCTATGCTCAGTGAGCTCTAGTGATGGGAAGAATCGAGTAACACTAGTCGACTACACCTTTTGTGTATCGTAATCGGCTGTACTCGATTCTTCCAGAAGTACAATTTTAATACAATATTTAAAAGCTTCTAGTATCCTAAATATGTACATGGGTTGGCGAAATACTCAAAGCACTATTTAAATTATATAAATAAAAATTCTTACAATCAAGTATTTAAAGTGATAACAAATTAGCACAGTTTAATTGGTTTTTAATTATGTTCACACTAATTTCTAACACTTATTTTTTGTGTGTGTATGTGACTGCAGGTTACATATTAATATAAAAGTATCATGGACAAGTGGGGTCTGTGGGCCGCTAGTTTGAAAACACTTCTGTAATTGGATAGGAATAAGGAAAATTTTTAGAGGTAATCCACCCACATTTGCGTGGAAGGGGAGAGAGAAACCTTTTAGGCAAAAACAATCCTTGGTAAACCTGACTGGGATTCGAATCCTGGTCTCTCAGCCATCAACAAGCCAGTCTAAAATGAAAGTGATACCTGTAGACCATGCGGCCACCAAAGCTGTGAAATAGCATTCATTAATAATATAGAATGCGTATAACCCGAACGGGTAGTAAGACGCGGTGCTAATAATAATAATAATAATAATATAGAAGAAAATACAATTAATGCTTTACCTCAACATTAACATTTCTGCTTCCGTAGAAACATAGCTTCAGTAGTATTTATGAATGACGTCATATTATTTTAGCGCAGGGCGGCTTGGAGCCTGCCAGTCCACCTTCACCACTCCAATGTATTTTAAGTGTTTCTATGGACGGGGGGGGGGATCCATAACTTTCAATCAAACAAACGAGGATAAGGGAAGGTCAAGAATACAACAGACCGAATTAAGCACTGACTAAGCCTCAAATAATTGGAAGTAGTTTATTTTCGTTTTTGATATTTTACCCACCCCTTTCTTACGCGAAATAAAAATCTGCCCAATAGCACATCACTCATGTTTCTATATGTTTAATGGTGGTCAAACCTAGATCAAATTCAAGGGGGGGATAAACTTTGAGAAACAACTTTTTTTAAAGCGCTAATTTCACCCTTTCATATATAAATTAAATCCTAACTTATTTTTATTCAATTTGATTCATTTTATTTTGTTTCAAAACTTCAATGCAATTTCCTTGCATGAAAAAAAATATATTAAAAGAGAGGTTTACCTTTGGAGAGATTTGAAATTGGATAAGTCCGACCCACAAGATTAGTTCAAAACTGGTAGAGAGAGAAAGATTGAGGATTATTGGGGGCGAAGGTAGGGAAATGGGGGTGAGGGTGACAAGTCAAAGTGAGCAAAATATTTTACCGAAGATTCTTGTCTCTCGTTTGTTTTGAAGACTGTTTTCCTTCTCACATTAGTAAAATAACTGTTCTTTTTTGACTTTCTTATTTGGAGAAAGTAGTGTAATTTTAAACATTTTGCTCTTGACGTTTTATGTGACCCCGAATTTAATTTTTTTTTATCACATTTCTGTGCATTCTTAACGATAGGCGTAAATAGATTAAGCCCAATTTATCAAATCTATGTTTCAGCTCACACACAAATTTATCTATATAAATAAAATACGCATTGACCTAGTTCCCCAACCTCCGGACCTGGAAACTTTAAATTTTGTGGGATTATTAATTTTAGGGCCTAGGCATAGGTATGACAGTATTTTCCGAAATTCGACCTAATAGAGGTGAAAAAGAGGGGTAAAAAGTGTTTTAAATTCGCTTATGTATGTTTAGACCTAGCGGAAATTGAACTTTGAATTTTAAAATGAAGGTTTCCAAGGTCTGTTGGGAGAAAAGAAGGTGGGGGCTAAAAACTTCCTAAACTAAAATAAATTACTATTTGTCACAATAGTATAAAATTTAAATGTGTCAAGCAGCTAAAGGAACTACTCCATAAAATTATAAAAGTCTGAGAGTTTTTAACGTTTACGTTGGATCCCGGAAAATAGGGGACGGGGGCTATAAACAGAAAAAAAAACTTTTAGGTGTGGTAGAAGGACAACCCTAGCTACCGATAGCCAAATATGTCCTCAAATTTGAAATTTATTAACTGTAGCTAAAAAAATGGAGTTAGGGGTTTACATTTTGCAAAAATAATTGACACAACTAATTTCCAGTGAAGTATAAATCTGAAACTCAGACGAAAGGTAAATAAAATGACCTTGCTAAATATTTATAAGAGTCTGAAAATTTAAATTCTCAATGGGACCTGAAGACATAGAGGAAAAGGAGTGTGCAATTTTTATTTTTTTTTAGTCTTAGGTGTGATAGGATTTCTTTTAATTTGACAAGCCAGTATAAGTAACCTCCATAATTGCCAAATAAATCTTAAAATCTTAGATTTATAGCTAGGAGTTTAAATGGTGAAGGGGGATAGGAGGGAGGGAAGGTGCTAGGGGCTCAACATTTCTAAGATATTTAACTACTTCTGTATGTGGTACAAAACTTAAATTCACTAAGCAAGTATAAGGACCACCCCAAATAAAAAAAGGCTGATTTTAAATTTTAAAATTGAATTTTGGAAAATTGAGAGCTATAGCCAGAATAAACTTTCGAGATGAGCTAGAGGGAAAACTCCAAATAACCAAATTAAGCTTATAATTTGAAACTTCTCGAAGCAAAAAGGAAAAAGGAGATTGGAGGGGTTCTAAATTTACAAAACTGTTTGAAGCCACTACTTCTCAATGTGGTTGAAAACTGATATTCGGAAGGCCAAATAATTATGAAAGTCTGTAAATTTAAAAAAGTGTAAATGGGGCTCCAGGAAATAAGGGTTGAAAGGGGCGTACAATACTTTTAGGTATGATAGAAAATTTAAATTTGGAAGGCAGGTAGAAGTACAACTCCACATAACCAAATAAATATTAACATTTGAGATTCTAAGTGGGCGTTAGAGAAATGAGGTAGAAAGTGATGGGGCTAAAATCTCCAAAATTATAAGAATAAACTATACTTCTCACAGTGTTAGACGATTTACATTTTTCAGACGGTTATGAGCACCATAAAGAAATTTTATAAATTTCTTAATTCTTAAATTTTAAAATGAAGGAGCGTAAAATGGGGAGGGAAGATCCCCTGAGAATTTCCCAAACTAATATAAAAGCCATTTTTGAGCAGGTAGAAGATTTAAACTCTGCATGTATGTTAATGGACCTTCCCAGATATCCGAATGACATCTGAACATTATAAAATATCAATAACTAATGTATAACACTATTTATGATGTGGTTGAGTTGAAATTTGATAGGCACTTAGATAGACCATTTATGAAAACCGAATAAGTTTTAAAATCTAAAATTGATTATTTCGGAAATGAAGAGGGGGAGGAGTACTTACTTACTTACTTACTTACTTGCTCTATAGCAGAGGTTCCCAAAGTGTGGTCCGCAAAGCATCTCCAAGTGTTCCGCGAATATATTGGAAATAAAAATAAATAAAATGTGACAAAATATAAAAACTGTGAAGTTGTGCATCCATGCACTGTGTATAGTTAAATATTGGGTAGAAATTATTTACAGACTGCACGCGGCGAAACCAGACATAGAGACTAGAGGGTGCCAGTTCATCCTGTCTCTGTGAGAACTTCGCCGCGCTTTCGGATACGATTGTTTGCTTCGACACCTTTCCAGAATTTTATGGGAAGTTTCTATTGCATATTAAAAACTCGTGTTTCTTCACACCTTCAGTCAGTGTACAGTCGATAGTCGAAACAAATCAAGCAGCAGTGCAATGTTATTTATTTGAATGTCGGAAAAGCCAACCTGGTATCGAAGCAGTATGAGCGCTTGAATGAGTTGAAATCAGATTCTGCAGTTTTGTCAAATAGAGCGAAAATAATTCTTCTTCCCTTTGCAATAACTTACTTATGTGGATCAGGATTTTCCGCCTATGTGGCTACTAAAACAAAAGATTCCAGCTCAATGCAGAGCCAGGTATTCGGTTGCAGTTGTCCCAAACTCAGCCAGATATAGCCACATTGTGCAAATCAAAACACAGCAGTTCCATCCCTCTCATTGGAATTTAGGTTCATGGTCTATACTTTATCGTTATTTTTTGTTTGCAGCCATGAAAATGGTTTTAGCACCATTTGTGTTGGTAACATTGTGGATTTACAGTAGCTGCTTTGAATTCGTTATCAAATGTGTTTCTTTAGGTTAATTTATGTTTTTTGTTGTGGTTTTGCGTTTATGTAGTTAAGTTCCTTATCTTTCTGAAATTAAAGGAGAAAATAACATTTATAATTAAATAAAACATGATGTTTAACATGCCCAAAAGGTTAAACATTATTTCGGTTTAGTATCTATATATGTAGAGTATATGTGAAAATATCGTCGCCCTTATACCAAAGAAACTTATATGCAAAACTATTGTTTTGAGGAAACGATATTTAAAGTTACAATTTTCAATGGCTTTCAATAGGAAAAAAATAAGTTTGGATCAAAATTTAAGCTATTTAGAAATCTAAAAATAATTCGAGCTTTTACTATACGATAAAATATCGACTAACAACTTTAAAAAATGCAGTTAGGTAAATATAGCAAAAAATAAATGTGCATGCCTTTAGCAAAAAAGCAACTATAGTGATCCGTGACAAGTTTCTCTGCTGAAAAGTGCTCCGTGATTCAAAAAGTTTAGGAAGCGTTGCTCTATGGCATTAGGATCTCGAAAATGCTTTGCCACCCTTACAAAAGTACGCCACCTATCTCTATCGTGAGCTAGTTCTATAGTTTTCCTCATTACACCCTATACCTATCTTGAACTAGTTATATCCAGTCCACTTTATTAGATCCTATGTCTATCTTAAGCTAGTTCTATCCAGTCCACCTCATTACACCCTAGCTCTATCTTGAGCTAGTTCTATCCAGTCCACCTCATTACACCCTAGCCCTATCTTGAGCTAGTTCTAACTAGTCCACCCCATTACACCTTATCCTTATCTTGAGAAAGTTCTATCCAGTGAACCTATATCTTTCAGGTCCATCCTAATGTTATTCTCCCATCTGCATCTATGTCTTCCCAATGAGGTTGCCAGTCAATACCTTGAACAAGGTTCTAGAATCTCCCATTCGTGTTGCATGTCCTGCCCATCGTAATCTACGAGACTTTATTAGCTTAACAATGCATTGTGAAAAGTACAGGGTATGTAACTCTTCATTATGTAATCTCAACTCCCCATTAGCTTAATATATTTTTGGACCAAAGCTCTTCCTAACCACCTTGTTGTAGAACACTTTAGATTTGTTTTCGATATGTAAGGTAAGATACCACGTTACACATTCATAGAGAGCAACCGGTAAAATTATTGTTTTGTATATTCTGAGTTTTACATTACTGGAAAGCAGGCAATATGTCAATAACTTACTGGCTGAGTAATAGCGTGTATTTACCGACTGTATTATTTTTCTAATTTCCAATATAATATTGTTGTTGCTAGTCAAAATTGTTCCTAAATATTTAAACTCATTAACCATGTCAAATGATATGTTGCTCGAAATAATCTCTAAATTATTGTCCCCAAGCTGTGTTTTCTGAGTAATATCATATACGGGCGCTTGGTCTTTTCAACGTTCACTTCTAAACCTATTTCTTTACTAGCCTCTATTAAAATTTCTGAATTACTTGCAACATCTTCCTTACTAACAACAACAAAGTCAAATCATCTGCGTTTCCTAAAAACGGTGTTGTACTGTTTAATGCCAAGCCTTCCCTACTCTCTTGCATTACCTTAATGCCATACTCTAAGGCTAGATTAAAGAGTAATGGGGAAAGTGCAGCTCCTTGTTTCAACCCATTTGTTTTTCAAATGTATTTTATAAATAACATCCAACTCATACCCTGCTATGTGTATCAATCAAACATACGTCAGCTAGCATAACAAGTTTTATGGGTATCCCGAGCTTAACTAAAATGTCATGTAATTTATACCTTTAACTGGATCATATATATTTTTTAAATATATGTATAATTGATTGATCATCATGTTGTGTTCCCACTTTTTTAGCTAGGCTTATAAAAAAAGATTGAAAGAAAGATAATGCCAAAAAGGTGTTGGGGAGGAGAGGGATAGGTGGTTCGGATAACGGACCCATCTGGCAGGAAACGGCTGAACTTTTTCAAGAGTTTAGACATGATTTAATTTGAAAATATCAAATTTTGTTTAAATCATTGTACGAGTATTATAAATATTCATCGTGATTTTAAATTAATCAAAATTACGTCTTATTATAACAAAGTAAATATTAATTTGTAACTTTTTATTAATATAGTTCATATTAAACTTACAAGTTAAATATAATACAAAAAAACACGTTGTTGTTATATCTAGTTTTTGAGAAAAAGGCTATACAACTTTATCGGTTTTATATAGTAGGTGTCCATTCGAATCTTAACACTCAACACAGAAGAAGAAAAAATATATATATTCTCGAAACCATACCGAAATCAGGGATTCAAAACTACCTGTTCTCAATCTCACCCAAAATAGTAGAGCTCTCTATCTCAAACTGAATAAAAAATTTCCACCTCTCACACACCTAAATAATAATAGTAAATATAGGTTTGTGGTTCTGTTTATGCTATTGATGTTAATAAGAGTGTGAATAATTAATTATAAACCTTTTTAAAAACATATACTTTTAGATATCAACAACTGTCTGTGCCGGCTAAGTTAATATGGTCACACACACATATATATGAAGTTTTATCGTCCTAGCTACAACCTGATTTACCATGACTAATATCGAGGTTCTAAACTCGCCGGATGTTTCGAGATCATTTTACCTAAATGATTTTCCACTTTATCTCCACGCAACTGTAGATACACATCCTCTAAATTCTCCCTTTCTCATACAATACCTAAAGTGTGAACACGAAGTTAGTTCATAAGGATATTGAAACGTGAATAATTGAAAAAGTACTAGACATTTCAGTCAAGACAATTATAGCTAAGTAAGAAAACTTTTGATTTAATTCGTGGAAATAATTTTTATTCCTCGCACATCTCGGGTAGAGAAAGTATTGTTATCGTAAAAAAAAAACTTGAAATGTTGATAAATATCGACGTTTCATGACCCCCTGAAACCAAGAAAGTGATTTTTGCGATGCCGCCTGTATGTGTGTTTGTATCTCTGCATAGAGTTTAAATCATTTCATCGATCAGGCTGAAATTTAATATCTAAGGTTTTGATAGGGTTTCCCAGAGAGGTTTTTGGAATTATATATCCAAGCCTAAAATTAAGGGTAGTTTACTTAACGACGTTGCCTACTTGGCGAATTCAAAGGGATTTTATGAATCCGGTTAAATCTTAACTTGGCGCACTCAAGTAAGAAATATGTGGCCTCGTCTGACAGTTCTTACATACCCCCGCATGTCCATCTTTCGCTACCTGTGTCAGAAGGGTACAAACTCCACTCTCCATTCGGTAAGACCGACAGGTTAGCCTTTCACTGATAGAGATTCAAATACAACCATACCCATTCGGGGTCGTGGCATTTATCGGGTGGAATCACATTGCTTATTGAGATTATAGTGTTATGTTATGTTTAGTTTTTAAATTAATTATTACTACGGGAAGGAGCGAAATTCAAATACAGTAAAATCAGTTTAGTTACTAATTAGGTTTCTTCTGGTTACCTAATTCAGGAAGTTGACTTAGTTTGCCGTAGGAGTTTCGTGTTTAGGCGAGAGACGCTGCTATCATAGCTTTCGAAATACACTCTGGGCTTGTTAATTTCTCTTTTGAAACATCTTAGTTACTTTCATATAAATAATATAGGAAAATATAGTTCTAGGAATTAAATAAAACACGTGGGCTTAACGGCACGCTAGTTTAGTTTAATTGGTGAGGTCAGGATTCATATTTTGACTGATGGTTCTGAAATTGATTTTCCCTAGCTAATTTTCCACTCTCCCTCCTCGCAACTTTCGGTACACTTAAGCTTAATTCAACCTTTTTCATCCACAACACATTAGCGAAATTAGTACGCGTGTTTATAACCCCAACACAGTGGCGGCTCGTATATAGGCACTGCAGACTGCAGCACCCCCTATTTCCACTTGATATTATCGATAACATTTAATATAATGAGTCCTTTTTTCTTTAATTCTTTCTTTATTTTTGGAGTAAAATATATATTCCTTAAGCTTAATGTCAGTACTTCAGTTGCCATCCCCCATTTTATGAAAAAGATAGAGAGCACTGTTGCTCTCGCAGTGCCGGCTCTGGCGTGATGATGGAAGGAAGTGTTTTTTTTACTCAGCGCCTGTTGTGCTTAAAAACCGTGTACCATATTCTTGAATGTGATAAAGTGTAGAAGAGTGTAGAATTAAATTATTATTCTGCTTCCCGCTACTCTATTTGATTCATTTTTTTTCTGTTATTTTATTTAACAGGAAGACTAAATGCGCTTGCAATACTTTCAATGGAGGAAAATTTCCTCAATTGTCATCCAGAGATCAAGAAGAAAATTATTGAACTTTTTGGGAAAATTAAAACAAGATGAATGGATTTAATTTTTAAATGAATAAATCAAGCTTGAACTGTAACAATTTAAGTTAAAGTAAGAAAAAAAAGTTTTTTTTGTTAAGATTTTATCAAGTTCCTGAATAAATTTTCTTTTAATACATGTTTTTTTTTCTTTTACACAATTTTAAAACAAAGGCTAAACATTTTCTGGAGCAGCAACCCCACTAATTTTAGCTACGAGCCGCCACTGCCAAACAGGTAGTAAGATGTGATGCTAAAATTAGGATAGCCCTGATTAGTAAGATTATTAGAAAATTAAATTTAATAAAAACAACAGGATATTAATACTTGTAGGCCATCAAGGGGTTGCGATGGTCTCGAAGACAAAAATTGATGTCAAACCCGGCAAAAGGTTGGAAACCAATAAACTAAACTCGAATTTCACCCACAGGTTAATGTTCGAATTATACAAGTGCATTGGGGATTTTCCTCTCCATACTCATCGAAATGTTAGTGATGGATGTTATCATTTATCAATATAATTTATGGCTAGGAGATTTTAAAATGTGTCTTGATCATCGTTGTAGATGTTAATTCTCGACAATTAGCCATGGTCAAACTATTTAATCTAAGCTAAGTATGAAAAATACTGGGTTCAATAAGCCTAGCCTAACACATATCAAAACAGCCGATGATTGATTTGATTTCGATATCTATGTCTGAAATTTTCGAGCTGTCATCTGTTTTACAATACGTGAGAAAGAGAGAAACCTTCGGGTATTTCTCTTAGCACTTGATAAGACATTGTGATATACTTTACTATGTTATGCAAATTTTTAATATATGTCAGGCTATATTATATTTCGTGTGATGAATGGTTACTAAAATATCTAAATATCATAAATATGTATAATACCTTTATACATTTATGGACCAAATAATAAATACCAATGGGCCGTTTCGCTCTTTAATTGCAATAGATGCGCTTATAGACACTTACGTCTCTTTCTATCTCGTTGGTAACCAGCGGAGTTGCAATTATGTAGCTCAAAAATGAACACGATTATTTATACGAAATAAGCACCCATTATTTACTATACAACATTCACTGATGCATCTAGTGAAAACAATAATTACTAAAAAAAACTTATTCTTAAACAACTTTTTTTCAACCAAATTATGAAAATTAGCATTGTCTCTCTTTCTTCAAAAGTCTACATATAAATATCATGCCATAAATATATTTCCACTAGTGTTGGAAAGACAGTTATTTTATGGTGGTTGTAATAATTGTAGTGAACATCGCCTGCAAATCTGACATGGGATTTGGAACCTATTGAATAACTTTGATACCTTTTAAAATGTTTATAGGAAAATATGAAAAAGTTGCCTTGTAAGAAACTTTTTAATTTTAAATGAGTATACCTATATTCTGGTTTTGATATTAAAATAATAATTCAAATTTATTTGTGAAACATATTAATTAAGGTATGGTGGTGTTTTTAAGTTGCAGAGTTCTTATCTTGATTGGCACTATACCCGGTCTTGAAGAGCGTGTCACTCTTAGACAGTTGGGACGTTGAACACTGAAAAGTAATGTCAGCTCTTATAATTCACATCAAAATTAATAGCATACTTCTTCGTTCGTATAGTTCAATAAACTGGATTGTGCTGCAATTGCCGAGGCAATATTAAATTTTTCAAAGTATATTTTATGTGCATAGATACACTACCGTACAATTTATTTACTACCGACTGAAGAAACATGTTACCCTCACTAGGGGGCCTATCGGTATAAGGATTATTACAATCACTATACTGTCACCGTTATTAATCAGGTTGGGGCTCGAATTTGTAACGAATCATCTAGCATAAAGTCAACACTGCGACAGTTGGTAGTGCGTGTGCCAACCAGGCTAGGTGTCCAGAGTTACATTCCCGATATGGTTATAATTGTATTATTGATAAAATGTCGAATGAGGATTGAATGTTCTAAATCGTTCGTTGATAAGAGTATAACTTAAAAATGAACTGTATGGGAAAAAAGATTTTGTATTAAAATAACACGTTAAACATACCAACCAATACTGTGTATTATATCTGAAGATAAAGAAAAGGAGCAACTAAAAGAAGAACAGGATTCAACTACTTTTACTTGAGTATTTCTGGAAGAATCGAGTACAGCCGATTACGATACACAAAGGTGTAGTCGACTACTGTTACTCAATTCTTCCCATCACTAGAGCTCACTGAGCATAGGACGTGAGCAAAGCAGTGCTGCCAATTCACATTAGTAAAATTCTTGCCAGAATTAATCAAAAGTGTATCATTTCTCACTAGATTTGAATAAAATAAAGCTAGATTTTCAATATTCATTTTTTAACTTAGTGGCTAAAGTCTGTTGGCAAATAAAATAAAGGATGCGTCTCTTTAAAATTATAGAAGCCAATAAATGCTCTAAAAAGTAATGACCTGAAAAAAAAGGCTTACAAGTTAAATAAGGTTGCAAATTAATGTTCTAGTATGCACGGCAATCTTAAAAGAGAATGAATCATTTATGTTTAAGAAAATACTTTTACAGCCTACTTGAAATGATAATTAGAACACTAATGACAAACTTAGTTTAAATTCACATATATCGATTTAATTACAAATGCATTTTTGAAGCATCTTCAAGGAAAAACTAAAAACCATGGCGAACAGTGATAATATTAATACAAAGATAGTCAATATCTATAAATAACAGTAAATATAGTAAAATGATATCAATGTTGACTGCAAATAATCTTGTTATAATATATAAAAGGTGCTCCTAATGTCCATACGTTTAACTCCTGTTCCCCTGGCCTAAATTGTATAATCGAGCAGGACTGGCTGATATAGAATACAAATATCCTCTTCAGCACATCCCTTAACCTACAGTACATGTTTAGTAAAATACAAACTAATTAACTAACTACAGCAATGTGTTCAATTGGAAATCAGAAATAATTTAGAACGCTATGCTTTTTAATATTCTATGTAATGATGGCAGCTTTATAGGAGTCTACCAATTTAAAATAAATACCTGAACTTATTTAAATAATTTGATTGAATTAACATACTGATTCGGCTGCACTCTAGTATACAAGTAGTAAGTTAATAAGATTCCATCATGCTGCCCTCTACCAGAAGTGTGACAATGCTTTTACGTTAAATGTTCCTTCTGTTAAACCTCAAGTCGGCCATTTGTGGATATGATTCAGGTTTTCTCTTAAAGGTGTATATTTCAAAACTGTCTGAATGGATACCAGTCTGAGTGGATACAATTCCAGTTTTTGTGGATAAAATTCAGGTGGATACAATTCAGGATTTTCACAAAAGCAGTGTATCACAAAACTGTCGGAATGGATACCATTCTGAGTGGATACAATTCCAGTTTTTGTGGATATATTTCAGGTGGATACAATTCAGATTTTTCACAAAAGCGGTTTATTACAAAACTGTTGAAATAGATACCATTTAGAGTGGATACAATTCCAGATTTTGTGGGTATAATTCAGGATTTTTACAAAAGCAGTTTATTACAAAACAGTCGGAATGGATATCATTCCGAGTGGATACAATTCAGGATTTTCACAAAAGCAGTTTATTACAAAACTGTCGGAATGGATACCATTCTGAGTGGATATAATTCAGCTCCCTTGGTTTGGCGAATGGATACTTAAGAGTAAGCTTCTGCCTCTTGTCATTTACCACTACTCCCACTTAGCCCCCTACATCACACTTAGACTTTGTCCTAAAGGTCTGAGCACTAAGCACTTGTGCACTCTACTGGCTTTAAAATCGCAATGGCGTCGAATTAAAAGGTGGAACTCAGTTTTGATGGTGTCCGAATTCTCTTAAAGTATACTAATGCACCCCTTAGAGCGCACTTTATAAAAGGACTGACACGATATGCTCCTTTTCGGGCCCTTAAGTTAAAATAGTGTTTTAAATGGAATAAATAAACGTCAACTCTTATATAAATAAAAAAAATATGTTCTATGTGACTTGTTAATTCACAATTATAAATAGTATTAAAAATCTTAAGTAACACAAAAACCTAATTTCAAAGTAAATATATTTTAGTTTCAAAAAATATGTTTGGTAAAATTATAACTAATAGTGTAATAATAATTCAGAATAATATTGTATTGATATAGTAAGATTAAAAAAGGGAAAATAACTAATGAAATATATAGTTATATCATTAAAATCTCTAAAAATTATGCATAAAATAGCGAAATAGAACACCACCAATAATAAATCTCTTTGCCATGGAAATACAGGTTTCATAGGTGACCACTAGATAGGTACATGCACTGTGATGTCCGAATAGTATTATACAACCTATGCACTTAAGGACGCGGAAAATGTGTTTTATCAAAGTGTATAGTATCAGACTATTCGAACACGACCATTATACTATATGTAACCTGTACGAATTCAAGAATAGAATATTTTAAAATAGAAATAATTTGAATCAAAATGACAACTGTTTGAATCAAATATAAATTGAATATTTTAAAACTAAAATGTTTTGACTCGATCATATTATCAATACCAAATCAAATATTAGTCTAGATTACAGATACACACTTAATCAAGTCCAATAAAAAATTAATATAAATAATGCATGTCCAAATAATTACTAGACTTTAAATTTTACTAGTCCATATGGTCAAATCAAATTATGTCTGTATGAAAACTTTTCTTTTAAGTTAAATTATTCTAATGTTTGACTTTTAGATTTGAAGTTTGAATTTTAGATTTTGAATTTAGAATATGATACAAATATTTGAAACGTTTAAGATTCGGAATTTCGAATTAAATACGAATCCTAATAATGTTTAGGTTAGAATTTAAAGGCTTTGGACAAGCTTACTAATAATATTACTCAAGTTTAGTACCAAGAACTTGAAGTCTAAGATTAAAAAGAGCTAGTACTCACCCTACATTTAAATATAATAAGTTTCAGGCACCGTACGGGCTTGAAGCAATATCTCTTCAATATTTTCTCCCTTTCCCCCTCAGCCACAAACTTTCGTTGACACAGTGAGACGGGAAAAGTCCTTGACCCAATGGAAACGAGATTAGCACCTGTGATCACAGGTAACACCGGCCAATAAAAGGTGTGCACCGGAAGATGATCTTTTCTTCATCGAAGAGCAGACGATCATTATTATTACAACTATTACCGCCACTGCTAGGTCAATGAGTGAATCTGTTTGGGCAGGAAATGATTCAGCTTCAGGAGGTTTTCTTCACATATTTAAACTCGAACTAATGATAGCATTAATAGAGCGAAGCCATGTCTACTGTACAGTACCCCCATGGCTTCTTTGGTGCTGACTGACAGCTCACAGCTGACTTCTGACAGTCAAAATGTCGGTATGTACCTAAATTTTGACTGTCAGAAGTGACAGCTGCTAAACACATGTTTTTGCCGATCATATGGTTCGGCGCAGGGATAAATAATTTGGTCTGGCAACTTTTCAAAGCCGTCAGCTGTCAGCTGTGAACTGTCAGTCAGCACCAAAGAAGTCATGGGGCTACTGTAGTCATGTTCAACAACGTTTAACCTTGAGAATTATTTGTAACATTATTAATTAGCTAGTGTACCTGTTCTTTACACGGGGAAACAATAAATTAGCTTTGTTATTTTTAGCATATAAAATAAACCACAAGCAATAGTAACCAAATCTTAACATATTTTTTTAAATATTAATCTACTATTGATGTGAATTTTGATACAAAGCGCGAAAGTAATATGACTAAAACACAATGTCAATATAGAAATATAATCTGAAAATGTTTTGAAAGCTGACATTTTTTTTAAGACTAAGTTATTACTTCTCAATACACAATACTTTGAAAGTTTGCCTGTTGATGCTAATAAAAAAGAAGAAGATTGTCACAGAATAAATAATTGGTTGTTAAACGTTTGTAATTAAATCTAGCTAGAAGTATTTTACCATTTTTTCCCCGCATTTACCCCGGTTACCTATTTTACCTTTTACTTTAACCCTTACTAACCATTCTATCCCCTTTACTTAAAAACAACTTTTTTACCCTTACTACACTATATACCATATTTACCTTCTTTAACCCTTCCACCATGTTTACGCTATTTATCCCGTTAATTTTACCCTTTCTTAGCCTTACTACCTCTGTTGGAGTTTTTTTTATCTTATAACAATTTTTATTCCTTTTACACCTTTTAACCTTGATACACTTTTTATTGAGTTGCTTTTTTGTCCCTTTTACCATTTTAATCCTTTTGCTCTTTTTATTATCTTCACTCACTTGTGACATTTTTGCCATTTTGGTCATTTTTGAACATTTTTGCAATTTTTCTCTTTTGGTTCTATTGGCATTTTTGATTAAACTTACTTTTTACCATTTTTGCTCTATACGCTTTTACCCTCTACTCTAAAGTAATAACTTTTTGTAATTTGTTTTCCTTATTACCCTATTTACCTTTCTACCCTCTTTACCCTTTCCGGTGACTTGGTAGTCTAGGTGTAAGGTGTCGGACTTCTGTGCTGGGGTGCGGGGTTCAATCCTCAGTCGCAGCATAGATTTATTTGATTACCACACCCTTCCTTCACCTCTGACAAGATGTGTATTAATCACAGCTTGTGAATGTGTGGAATGCCAGGCCTCCACCGTGGTTCGGATTCCACGTTAAACTGTAGATCCTCCATTTCATCTCACACTCCCCTACCATTACACATTAGTGTAAGTGTGTATAACCCGAACGGGTAGTAAGACGCGGTGCTAATAATAATAGTAATAATAATAATAATATACCCTTCCACCTCATTTAATTTTTCACCTCGTTACCCTTTTACCCTTTCCTTGCTACCCCTTTTTCAGATTTTTAATATTTTAAATTTCGTTTACCCCTTTTAACCTCAATACCTCATTACCTCAATATTTTTTCTATTATTTGCTTTTTGCCTTTTTTTATCTTATTGGTATTTTTTTGTTTAATTTGTTTTTCACAATTTTTACTCTTTTTTACCCTTGATGCCCTTTTCACCCTAAAAATAAAAAGGTAGTCTTCTATAAAGCTTAAAGGGGGTAAAAGAAACAAAAAATGTAAAAGATTAAAAAGGGCCAAAAGTGGTTAAAAGGGAAAAAAATTGTAAAAAAGTTAACGGGGTAAAAAGTGTAAACGGGGTAGAAAGGGTGTAGATTATAAAGAGTATAGGGTATAAAGGATGTAGGGTAAAAAGGGTAAATATGTTTCCAGGTAGAAAACGTATTAATACAAAAAATATATTTTTTTAGAAGTAAATCACAACATTTAACAAATTAATATAATGGTGACATGTAAATCAAAGTTTGTTGTAGATACCAAACTCTTCCTTTTTTACCCTCCATATCAACCAAACTACATTACAAATTGTGTTATATGAAAATGTAATAGTAAATATTTCTCACGGTGTTAATATTTCTTCATTATTTCGGTTTTAAATTAATTTTAAAATTTCAAAATTCTGGCACATTTTCGTGCACAGGGGCTACTAATATTTAATTTTAAGCCCCATGCTTGCGGTAGGTATCACGCAACGCTCATGAGAGACAGTGACACAAACTCTTCATTTATTTAATATAGATTGTACTATTTTTTTCATAATCTTATTTTATCCTGACAATGTTTTAATTAGCTTACATTAGTTGAACTCTCATTATTTCATCAAAATTAAATTGTTATTGTATTATAATTATTATATTGTTATTTTCTTATCGTAATTTATATTATTATATCCTAACTATATTGGTGTTTCATAATCATACCCTTGTTATTATTATATCATACTTTTATTACTAGTATTTGTTAGTAATTACTCGTACATTTGTTGTTATTAATTAATTGTAATTTTTATTTCATTATTTAAAATAATTATAATAAAGTATATTTTGAAATATCTATTCAATTGAATTCAAGACTTCAAAGAAAGCGTCATGAGCGGATATGGCCGATTTATTTATAAGATAATCTCTTTTCAGGGAATATACAAAATATAGTATTTTCACTATAACTGTTTACCTGAATGACTGTTTAAAAATCATATGTTTAGGTTTTGGGTTGCCAAAACTTGTAAAAGATCACTCAACCACCGAGGCTGATGAAAAATAAATTAAAGATATCTAATAAAACATTTTTTTATATCCCAAAGGTTTTTTTTAATAATTATAAAAATTGCAAAAACACTGACCTTAACTCGCGCACCGTTCATGTTTTACTCTTTAGTTAAATTGACATGACCAGAACCGGTCTTGAAATTAAAGTCCTCCGAGGCGCAGAGGAAGGGTATTCCAGTATTTCTAGCTATTATAGTTACCCAAGGATGAATACTCCTCAGTTCGATTCGCAGCGTGTCTTAGAGAGAGAGAGAGAGAACCGGCATTTAGTTCAAATCATGATCTGATTATAGTCTGACATCAGAAGTTTATTTCTACCCAAAGGTGGCGTTGCGTGTTCCTATGTGACCGGTCTACATTGTAACTGTAATAATAATAATAACAATAGTCCCTTGTACTCGTTACAAAATAGTCCCACAAGTTTCGGTAGTTCTGGTTCGATTGCGTGTGGTGCTATTGGAGATATTTACAAGTTATAGTTGTACGTACGTAGATAGTGGCGTGCCTAAAAGAATGAGAAGAGGAGGTTGTCAAACCCACCTACCCTTATCCTCCACTCCTCCCCCTCCTCCCTAATAATTATGAAGGGTACAGAGTAAAAAACAACAACTTTTATATCTCAAACCGCAGAAAATTCATTTTTTTTAATGTATTTAAATATGATGGAGATCTCTTTTAATCATAATCTAAAGCGCATTAGAAAGGTTTCAATAATGTTTAACACGGGGGTCGGCAATAGGTCCATCTCGCAACAATTGTTGGTCGATCACGTAAGAAAGCTACATCATCACGAAAAGGCAAGCTTACCTTGTATTATTCGACTATTATACAGGTTATAAGATAGGGCCATAGTGTAATCAGTAAAGGTAAGACTGCTACCTTGCTTGGTTCCACTATGGTACAGCTTATATGATAGGGCCATAGTGTAATCCATCCAGGTAAGACTGCTACCTTGATTGGTTCCACAATGGTTCGTCTTGTGAGATAGGGCCATAGTGTAGTCAGTCAAGGTAGAATTGCCACCTTTCAAGATAAGCCTAGTGTACATTTTATTTATTTTATATAGAGGCAGTGACATAAGCAGTGGAGGAAATAGCGAGTTTAAGGAATACATAAGTCTACAAGTTGCATAGAAAAAAAAGTAGAGTGTAGAAAAGTAGGCTGATCGCGGGATCTTTGATAAAAATGTAAAAGTCAATCGGGGACTAAAAAAAGTATGCCTACCCCTGTTTTAACAGATGGCAGCACTGGTTCAATTTGAGTTAAAATTGGACTTTCCTCCTTTTCCCCCTGTACCATTCATGTTGAAGAAACATTACTAAATATTTTTCAGTTGCTTCGGATGTTGGAATGAACCAGAAGTTCCCAACCTTAGATTCGCGAATCTAGTTTAGTTTTTTTTTAAGTTATTTTTAATTGTAATTTTCACATCATGTAAAAAATATTCGTTATTTACAAATTTCCTATCATCTGTTGGGTTTTTTTCCCCACATTACTGTCAAAATATACTTTTTTCCTTTTACTAAAATGAAATGGGTTATGTAGAATACCAGAAATGTGTGCGTAGGTTTTTAATTTCCCCTCGTATGGTGGGAAAGGTCAGTGGGGCCGCAACGAATGATCTTTGGCTTCAGGCGGTCCGCGATATGGAAAAGATAGGAAAACACTGGTCACGAGACGATTTAGCGAAGCGCCCACATTGTCTAAAAAAATAATCAGCATCACTATAAAAAAACATATTATATTTATATAATGTCTATTATTTTAATGATACGCACTTATGCTACGGTTACATATCTATGATATAATATATAATACATAATATAATATACAATATATATTATATACATACACAGTATAGGTAAATAATCCAACACCTTAGATCAGTCAGTAGCGTCCTTACTACAGAGCTAAGAGTCCCGGGTTTGATTCTCGGAATGGCCAAATAATTCATCATTGATGAACTGTGGGTTTACCTTTTCACCTTGATGAATTAACGGTCGAGGACTGGATGTTGTGCCTGTCCTAGTCGTGAGTTGGATTATAAGACATATGAAGCTACGACAGTCCTAGATAGCAAGCCTGCAGTGGAAAAATATATGGCTTGAATAAAAAACTGACCCGGACCATAGGCTGGAAACAGTAATGGATGTCAGTAGTCAAATATATATTAAGATTATCTTAAATTTTGAACGTCCTTTTCTAGGCTCACATGAGACAGTTCCGTACAAGCGGATTCACCATGTTATTCAATTAGTGATAGGTGTGTTGTATGAGGTTAATTTAGTTTGTAAGTCATGTGATGATAAAGTGCTCATTAAATACATCAATAGATAGAATAATTTTATGAGTGATGGCGTGAAGCGGAACATGACTTATGGCATCCTCAGGTCACTTGTAGGGTCCTCTGGTCACTTGACACGTCATATGGTCACTCGTCTTCTGGTCACATGACACGTCCTATGGTCACTCTCACGTCCTGTGATCACTTGTCACGTCCTATGGTCACTTGTCGCGTCCTATCGTCACTTATCGCGTTCTATCGTCACTTATCGCGTCCTATGGTTACTTGTCGCGTCCTATGGTGTTGACTCCCCCTCCACGCAAATGTAAATAAGGCTCTTTGATTCGGGAATTCCCGGGATTTAGAAAACGTGTGTGTTGAGTCCCAGGAAATAATAAACGGTACCTGGGAAGCTTTGAAAAGGTACTTATTACTATAATGTGTTAGGGACGAGGAAGTTTTAATGTTGAGAATGAATACCCCCATTTGCGAGAATGAAGAGTGGAAAAAACACTTATAAAAGACCACTCTCAGGACTCCCGACTGGGATTCGAAGCCTGATACCCCCATCATTGCCAGTTTAGTCTATTGCGAGAGTGACGCCTTGAGTAGACCATGTGAGTAAATCATTTATAATTAAATTGGTTTACGAGACGCACCTTATTTTCTCGCCTTTTTAAAATTTTTATAGTAAAACATGTTTTTGGTTAAAATAATTAAAACATTGCTCAGGTATAAGCACATATTTTAATAGTATTCACATGGTGATATCAAAAATTGTGTAATATCGGTCAAAGGTGTCCTGGAATTTAATTACAACTTTTCCTTTTCATTTAAAAAAATTGTCATTTAATGCCGAAACGCTAATGGCAAATATTCAATAACTGTTGATATCATCATGTGAAGAGAATAAAACCTTATGTTTCTAATAGATCAGTATTTTATTTATTTTGGCCAAAAAGGTTTCCTATAAAAATTGCAAACGCATTGGTCTTTTATCGCGTTTCCTAAATCCCCACCTTAATTGACACAGTTAAAGTCATTTTGGGTACAAAAGTAGCGCTTATTTAAAGTTACAATAAAATTATAAATTTGTCTGTAGATTCGATTTTATGTCTGTGTGTGTGTGTTTCCGGTAAGCTCAAAGTACCCAACGGAATGAAACTAGACTACTTCAATTGTACCCCTTATTTTTCAGGGAATACATCCCATCACGCTACTTTATCAGTGAGTGAAGCGGTATCGAAAAAACCCACTGTATGTGTCATTACATTTGCGTTTTAAATTTGTAATAATATTCAAATATATTAACTTTTAATGTATACAACTTTGTAATTCTCCTTGGCAACAAGTGTTTGGGGATGTACAGTACACAAACATGAAGAATAAAGATGTAATTTAACAAGAAAATGTATTGTGTGCGTTTTTGATATTATTATTGTCAGATAAAGATTCGAAGTTACAGAGTAAGTTTTCAATAGATTTATGGTGGTTTGTGTGAACTGGGTTTGTCTATTTTTTGTTTCTTGTTACTAAACCAACAGTATAAGTGTATTTGGTAACTCATGGTGCTTACTATATAGTGCTTTTTTCAATTTTTTTTTTTTTTTTATATGATAAATTTGAACAATTTATTTTGTAGCTCAATGCAGAAATGTAAATAATTTATTTTGGTTCCTTACTATAATAATTATAATATTTAGCACCGCGTATTACTACCCGTTCGGGTTATACGCGTTAAGTACTAATTATGCTAATGGATTAGGAATTGGGGAGGTTGAATTAGAGGAAGTGAACCCGCATTTGCGTGGAGGAAGAGTTGAAAAGCATTTAGGAAAAACCACCCCCAGTTCACCCGACCGAGATTCGAACCTCGATCCTCCCGTCCTCAGTAGTCGAGCTCTACATGACAAGCGCGTTATCCAACTACGCCACCGAGGCGTGTGGTTCCTTGCTAAAGCTATTTATTAATGTGTGGCGTCGTCAGCATCTAAAACTTTGTTTCGCCTCATAATTGACTGAAATGGTGCTTTTTGTAGTTTGGATAATTTCTTGGAAACAATTTAATTCACCCCACTTAGCCTAAATGAGAGCGAAGCTGCGGCCAAATTCTAATTTTAGTAATAAATGTGGTACGAATGGATAGTAAGAAACTGCGCTAAAAATATTATGTTGAAGGATAAGTTTCAGATGTATGTAGATGTCCTTGTGGTAATAAGGCACAGATTATGTCTTTATTTAAACTTCATTACGAATCTATTTATTACTAACTATAATAAAACATCATACTAATTATGTACAGCACAGTATTGAATTGTTATTATTCTTTATGACACTATAAATTTAAGCAGTCACGATTACAATATCTAATATTTGGCTATCCAATTACTTCATAGATTAATCTTATTTTTTAAATCTTTAAGTAGGATCTCTATATCTGTAAGAAAAACTTGTTTTTCACGTAAAAATTATTATTACATTGTAAAAAGAAAGGAGGTAATTATTTTACTGATTTATTTCACTGATAGGTATCATTTTGTCACAATAGTCATTAACTACTTAACGTTAAAAAAAGGGATAAGAAAACTAATTTAAACATAATGAAGCCTTATTTAAGCCAAAGAGAGAATATAAAATTACATTATAGATAAACCACACAATGTACTTTGCTAAGATTCAAAACAAACCCCTGCCTTCTGATTCAAAGTCGAGAGTTCCAAACCACCATATCAGCCCTCCCAGTGTATGCACAATATTACATCATTATGACAGTTTCCCTATCGGCTGGTTCCACGGGTCTTCCCACAGGGCCACGGGAAAAAAAAAGTAAGAATAGTTTGAGAACGGGATGTGAACACGGTGTGAACAACCTGATACCTCGAATTTCCCGTACAACTGACTGCTGGCAGATTTGATTCGCAGCATCTGGAGGTACAGAGATGATCATCTGTCATATGGCGCGCCCAGGCGTACACACAAATAGTCACGAGGCATTGGCGTCGGCTTAGAATACTGTACAGTGGGCAGAAGTTGTAGTATAGCATGTATGAGCTAATGCACACGCTAGACGGAACCAAATTGCCTGTGATTCATGGATGTGTCTTGGAATATTATCTAGTAGAAATAAGTTGTAGAATGGCTAATATAATAAACACCACAGAGGGCACAAATAATCATGGGACATGCACGTGACCTGGAATTTAGTACAGTAGGAAAAAGTTGTAGCATAAAATGCTTGAGATAATAAACAATCTACAGGGGTTCAAAATACCTACCACATGAATGTGTCTCGGAATATGATTTAGTAGACATAATTTGTAGCATGCGTGACACGATTGAGCCGATAAACATACTACAGCAAAAAACATAAATAATGAGGCAGAAGTTGTAGCATAGCATGTCTGAGCTAATACTCACGCTACAGGGGACAAAACTAGCAGTGAGGCGTAAGCTCGTAAATATAGTACATTTTGAATGCTGTAAATTTATACATAAAATAATTCCGATTTTAATGTTCAGTTGGAAATTGTCTGGCAAATGTTGTAAATGGTTCATTTTACATATCTTACGCTCATGTATCTGGGTGAAACAAAGGATTTCCCTCTAAATTGCACTCAAATGCTTTGAAAGTTCCTCAAAATTTGCCTCTGTAGAAAATGTGACATCAGGGCTACACCTATTTTTTTCCGAGGACTTGGACCCAAGCCATAGATGGTGACGTCAGCCCTCTATTTACATTAATGCCTCCCACACCCTCTTTCCCTACCTTCACCCGGAACCTGGCAAAGAGGAACATGGCGGATCAGATGTGTCCAATAAAAAGCTTCGAATCAATTTTAGAGTGGAAACTTGAAGAGAACGCCGCAACGATCCACTAGTGATATATAATTTTACTCAATAATAATACTACATAAGTGATTTTAAAAAAATAGCTAGATATGTAGATGCCACTAAGCAAACCAGTGAAGACTTCCATACCAGTTTTAAAATGTGGGCCCACATTTACCAACTATTTTTTAAAAGAAATAATTATATCTGACCGATTTCGACCGAACTTTGTACACACATAGTCTTTCACATGATATTAGTGTTTTTTGGGATTATCTGTCCCTTGTAAAATGGAGTTCAAAATTTCAAAAAAATATTTGTCATGTTTTGAGCCTAGAAAATTAAAATTATGCTTACACATTCAAACTTACATTTTTGCTATTTAGTACTGTATTTTTGGCGTTTTAAATTAGGTATGAATGTATAGCCCGAATGGACGTGGTACTAAAAAAAGTCTAATTTTAAAGTATTGGTTTAAACCTACAAAAATGTATATTTCCCTTGAAATGGACAAACATAATGATAAAAAGTGTGAATAAGATTAATTACTATCTAAAATAAAAATAAAAAGACTATGGATAAATTTCGTAATCACATATTTAAAACTATTTTAAGCTATTTATATTTCTCTTATTTGACCTAGTTTAAGGTGGGAATGTAGTGGACGCGAGAAAAGATATGTGTTTTTGCATTTCTTAATCAAAATATTCGTTTTGTCAAAATAATTCAAATATTGCACCAGTAGAAGAAACATAGAATATAGTTTTCTTCACATGGTGATATCAAGAATATTGTTGAATATTTGGTATATTTGTCAAGGGTATCCTGGAATCTAATGACAACTTTGTATCGTTATTTAAAAGTTAGTGCTTTTTACAGATATTCAACAACTGTTGAAATCACTATATGAAGAAAATTAAACTATATAGTTCTACTTGAGTATTATTTTATTTATTTTGACCATAAAAACTTTTTGGTAAAAAAAACTGAAAAAAAACTTTTTCTCTCACCCCTTTCTAAAGCACCAAAACCAATTGGTGGGTTATTTTCCCTGATATTAAGCTATTGTGGAATTTAAAAAGTTGTTAAATAGGAAACCGGTTTTATAGTTTATACACAACCAAATTACTTGTGTTTTATTTCAAAATATTAAATAATGTTCCCTAGTGAGTTTTAAAATGTTTGAATGTGAAAATAAATAAAACTACTACAAATTATTTCCACTACTATTTTTTTACTCCAAATCTCGTTATCCATTCGGGTTAAAACTACGCTACTGTAGTATGGATGATAAAGGTAGAACTTTAGAGGAATTGTACTCGCAGTTGCGTAGAAAGTGGTAAACTCACTTAGGAAATACCTTTCTCAGAATTTCCAGCCTGGATTGGAGCCCCGACGTCATAATAAGAAAACTAGACAAAACGAGCTTGAAATATGGATCACGTGACCACCAGAGTGTGTTTGAAGATATTAAATACTCCACGAAACAAATCATTGTATAGGCTACTAGCAGCCCAACCCGGCTTCGCACGGGCATAATAATATAATAAAAGAAAATACACAATGTTTTACAGTGAGTTT
>CABEEJ010005937.1:10775-44812 GCA_901482245.1 Timema douglasi | reverse complement strand
AAAATTTCATGAGAATCGGTCAAGCCGTTTCGGAGGAGTACGGGAACGAACATTGTGACACGAGAATTTTATATATAAGATAATGATTCATTTTCCGTAAGTTATAATAAAAACCACGTCACATAACTGTTTAATTTGAGGATACGGGTGTTCGAAATGTACAAAACTATTATAAACAACTACTTCTCTTTGTGGTAAAAAAATTAAATTCAGCAGGCAGTTAAATATATCACTCTAAATAACAATAAAAGTCTCAAGACCTTGCATTTTAAAATGGGACTCCAGGGAAAATGAGCAGGGTGGAGTGTATAAAAGTATTTTTGGTTTGGTAAGAGATTAAAGAATTTAGACAATCAGGTAGAAGTACCAGTCCAGACAGCCAAATAAGTCCTAAAATTGGAAATTTCTAAGTAGGAGTTGGATAAGTGGGGGTTTGTTGTCTCGGGGTAAATGTTTCCAAAACTAATAGAAAAATATACTTCTCTGTGTGGTAGGCTATTAAACCAAAATTTGGCAAACAGATATAGGGACCACTCCAAATAACTATAAACGAATCAACATTATACATGTCAAAATGAGGTTTTAGGAAATATGAAAGAAGTTTAGGTTTGGGCATTTACAAGTAATGGGGAAATTTTAATTGGTAGGAATGTAGGATGATCAAATCAAATTACCAAATAAATGTTAAATATTAGCTATTTTCAAAAGGGGGAAAAAAAATTCATCATAAAATGTGGAATTCTACTAGCCGCTCTCGTAATATATATTCATTTTAGTCGTTCTTCGATTATCATTTTATCATGATCTTTTTAAGACTACTGACAGATTATTGTTCCTTATTTTCATATTTATAATTTATCTTGTCCTCTCTCATTCTCATAAAAACTTTTTTTGTTTTCTAACTGCTTTCTGAACTTCAAGATTCTCTTTCAATTATTCCTTCTTGTGTTTATATTTCAACGTCTCCTTCATTCTCGAC
Source organism: Timema douglasi (assembly GCA_901482245.1). Lineage (NCBI taxonomy): Eukaryota > Metazoa > Arthropoda > Insecta > Phasmatodea > Timematidae > Timema > Timema douglasi. Next base: position 43,833 of record CABEEJ010005937.1, on the reverse strand, counting down.
CACATCTCTCAGTCTGCGTGTCTGTCTGTCTCTTCACGTAATGAGGTGGCGGGGCTAAGGGAAGGTTTGTTTTTTCAGTCCCTTGGCCCGTAAGTTTTTCTCCTTTGTTTCTGTTCCATTAAATTAACCTAGTCTCTTTTGTCATTTGTCTTCGTCACTTTGGTGGAGTAGTCCGTAGGCGTAAAGCAACCTACCCATCACACCTCAACCAGCACCGTCCCATTTAACACAACGTCCTGATAGGGAACATTTGACGCACTCCATAGACTACGGTTTCAATAAAGTTGGCCAACTAAAACAAGAAGAGCTTATTAAAGTTTATTAGCTCTTCGTTATAAAGCAATGTTTATGAGTACCCTTCATTTACCCTGAAAGCTTTCCCTGATTAGTTTCATTATGGTATCACTATGGCATCATAATAGGTAGGACCATAGTGTAATCAGTAAAGGTACGATTATAAACTTTCAAGGTAATCAGAATGTAAAATATCTGCAAAAATAATAATAGTTTATTTGGAAGTTATTTTTTTTAAATTTTTTTTTATCACCATGTCCTATACTTGTTCAGGCTAAAGGTATATAATAATATATTAATTACTTTAATAGGCTAGGTTTGAGGAAGAGAGCATTAAAGAGATATTATACCTGCATTTGCATGGAAGTATAGTGGGAAACAATTGAGGAAAAAGCCATCTTGAGCAGACCTGAATGAGATTCAAACCCCGATATTCCCCGTCATCAGCAGGCCAGTCTAGTACTAAAGGGACTCCTCAGACCATGTTGCCACCGAAGCGGGTTTGTTAGTTCATATTGATATATTTTCTCTTTAGTTTTCTCCTCCCGGATCGCGTTCCACAACCCGTCCTGACTATCTATATATTTACACTGACAGTGTACGTACGGAAAGGGTAAAATTCAGAGGAAGTGTATTTAAATTTGGATGTAGGTGTCATAGCTCGGCATCGTTTGTATTACAAAAAGTGTACATCTCTGACGTATCATAAATAGATATTGTCATTTGTTACAAATCAGCAGTCACGCGCACATATATTTATTATTGTTTTTAAATTGTGTTATGTCAATTTGAAGAGCAACTATTAGTAGATCATGATAACCTCAGAGAGGGGTAAAGGGTATAGTGATGGATATATAGACCCCGAGTTTTAGTCATTTTGAGAGAAGGGAGGATGGAGAGTCGGATTAAGGGGTCCGTCTTCAAGTGTCTTGCATACTGCCACTGTCTGGGCGATGATCTGTCTGGAATAATATTCTGGGGGCGGAGTCCTTGCATTACACGGAGGATATCGGGCTCCCCAATATTCTAGCGACCCTCGAGTTGAGCTATGGTTGAAGCCATAAAGAGACATTGCTACGAGCTAGGAACTTAACATCAAGGCTAGGTCAGCAAGCGGACAGTTGAAAGTTGGAGCAATGACACTTGCGGGGACCTTTCTCAAACAACTCTAGCTTGACTTGTTCAACTACATCACACTGTGTATTTTATCTAGTTTCTAGTCAATAAACAGCTATAAGTGGATCCACACAATTATTTGACGCTACCTAACCCGACCCACTAAGTCATCCTGACAGATTTACCTATCAGGGGAAAGGGGGTGTAGCAACTTCAATTGGATATTTATATTTTTAATGGATTATTTTTGTTTTGTTTCAGGTGAGTTGCAGATACTTTAATAAAGTTGGAATAGACAAAACGAATACAAATTGGTAAGTATTCTTTGTTAATCTCAAAATATAAAAATTATTAACCCTTTACCCAATAATATATATAAATATAATTTTAGTAATATTCATATATTCATATAAATGTATCCCATATATAGCACTACTGATTTATTTTAAATGATTTACTTGGTTAAGAAATAATGTACTGTTAAAAAAAAGCTCTCGTTATTTTATGGGTTAGGTTAAATATTGTATATTTATGTATATTTTATTGGTGAACAGCAGTTCCACTTGAAAATAAGAATAATGTGACTCTTCAGCAAGCTCGTGGAGAAAATGTCAGATTCTTATAAATGAATTCACTGGTGATAAAAGGCCATGGTTCAAATCCCTAACTAGTGTACTGAAGATTTAAAAAAAAAGTTTATCACTTGCCTCCAGACAAATACCTTACTGAATTCTAATTTAATAGTATAAATAAAATGAATATTGAAAATTAAATTGTTACTTAACTGTAAATTATTTAATTAAAAAGTAATCTATTATTATCTCCATTATACCAGCCCCGTGGTGTAATAGTCAGTAAACTTGTATATAAGCTTAGGGAACCCGGGTTCGACTCAAAGCTGGTACCATGAAAAAGGGATTTATCTCAATGGTCATTAGGGTTTGGCTGGTTAGGATTAAGCTAGTTTTAAGATGACAAATGGCTCCATACCTTCATATTCACTATCATAACATCATCTTCTTGCGGTTACGACGTGTAGACAACCTATATAGGTGTACCCTGGGAGTGGATAAAAGTTTATACACACAGGCGACTGGAATCAGATAATTGTATGCATATATCCCAGTCAAAGTTGCCATATGCTAAAAAAAAGTTCCAAATTCTCTAGCCAGCCAAACAATTCCTCGAGGCCCAGAAGATCTAGGAAGCTGAAATTTTTCAGGCAGGCAGCCCTTAGCCCATAATGGTGCAGGAATATTTGCTGAGAGAAAATTTTGTTGAGGGGTGCTCCAAAAAAGAGTGATCCAAAAATAGTAATGTTTAAGAAGGCATATGATGCAGAAATGTTAAAATGTGGTAGCCCCTAGACCCAAAGGGTACAGGAATATTTGGGGACCGAAATTTCCCAAGGGTCCATAAAAAAGGGGGGGTGGAGCGTTTCCAGAATAAATAGTCAAAATTCTCTGAAAGCCCAGCAGACCTAGTAAGCTGAAATTTTTCGGGACAGGGTGATCAAAAATTCAAATGGGTGGACCCTAAATGGATGTTTTTAAAGGGTGATTTACTAAAACACGAGAAAGTATTCACAAAAAATTTTGTTTATATTTAAATATTCAACTGCGGAAAAATTTCACACTTTAATTGGAGTAGTTACTTGATCTTTTATTGAATCTATAATATAAATTCGCCTCCCAAATTTCGAAGATCACTAAAACGTATTCCCATTCACAATAATAATTGTCTAATAAAATATATGCCAATGATACACATAGCAAGATCAGAAATGAAACCGTTGATTTCTAAACGGGTACTATGTTTGTTATAAATATAAAAATGTGATGATATCTGTATAATCCATTCACGGTAGGAATTACTCTCTGAAAGGTCTTTTTCCCTACCATAATTCTACTATATAGTTGGATATTGGTAGGAAAAAATACCTTTCAGAGAGTAATTCCTACCGTGAATGGAATATATGTTCCTTTTAACGCAATAGCCACTGTACCTATTGGCCTGAAATCTCTCATTGATATAGCTTGGAGGACCGTTTAACGCATATCCTATATATTTTATTTTAAAATCCTATAAAGTGGATGTGCTTTAAATATTTTTTCACAAATTATTTGATACATGCTGTTGGAAATGATTTTTTCTGTCTTTTTTTTTTATCTCCCAATTGACTGCAATCCAAAGAGTAATTATTTTAGAATGTTTACATTTTAATCTAAAAACAAATAGAAACTATATTTTGTGTTGGTTAATTTGAATTCATATAATTTGGAAAAAAAAGTCTTTCTCTAATACTTGTTTTTAAGGCCGTCTATGATAGGCTGTCAATATTACCTAACCTAAAAAAACAATCCTTCTATTCGTAGATGCAATAAAGTTTAAGTTTTATTAGGTTGCGATAGCTTGTTATAGAAGTTTATTAATGTTATTATTATTATTATTATTATTATTATTATTATCATCACCGCATCTTACTAACCGTTCGGGTTATACGCACTTACGCTAATGTGTAATGGTAGGGTTGATTGTGAGATGAAATGAAGGACCTACAGTTTAACGTGGAATCCGAACCACGGTGGAGACCTGACATTCCCCACATTCACAAGATTTCTTGTCAGAGGTGAAGGAAGGGTTTGATAATCAGATAAATCTGTACCGGGACCGAGGATTGAACCCCGGCTGCCAGCACCTTATTAATGTTACTTGATTAAAATAAGTAAGAGTGGCTTAGTAACTAAATTAATTTTATTTTTAATAAACTAGTTAAGAAAGTCTTTAAATATTATGGGTTTTGTGAATACTGTAGGGTTTTTCAATATAATTCATTGTCCCTTGATTTGATCTTTCAATGACTTTAGCCCTTACGTCTGGGGAGCCTCACACCTTGGAAAAATCCACGTACAATTGGTCATGGATGAAAACTGGCTTGGGTGGATAAATACCACCCCCCAAGGTTTTACTTTGTAACTTATTAATAGCTATTTAGAATATTAGTTTAACTGGGAACTGCCTCCATCTCAAAATAAAATAAATATTAGTGTCTACAGAGGCCAAATTGATTTTTGGTATGACACACACATTCTCTTGAGACAAACCCATTAAAATTGTTGCGTAAATTAGATTTGCAAACAATTTTGTCACTGCTAGGCGAGTTCCATTACAAAGGTTCTGTACTATACACAAAAAAACAAAAAAACCAACAATCAAATATTAGGTTTATTTAGGGGGTTATGTCATTTGTTTCTCTGTAATATTTGCTGTCTTTCAATTAGAGTAGTAATAGGTTTGTATGAATTCATGATATCTAGGATATGTTAATGTAATCTAAAATTAAATAAATATGTTTTATGTTACCTGTAGAATTTTATTTATCATAAAAACACTTTTTGATATATAATATGAATAAAAATCAACCAAACCATAAACAAAAGTCACCCTGTTATAACCTGCAATTTCTCTTTGAATTTGAGATTTGAATTTATATTCTTACTTGCTTTTGAAATACAAAATATAACATGTAGACAAATTAAAATTATTAAATCACGTTTTATTATTTCTCTTGACACATCGAAGAGAGAATATTGTGATCGCCAAAAAAAAATTAACTCGAGCATTTGATAAATTTCGACGTTTCATGACAATCTGAAGCCAAACTTTTTTTTTTTTGCCATGTCGTCCGTCTGTCTGTAACTTGAGCTAGAGCCGAAACTATTTTACCATTTGGAATAAAACTTGTTATCTGGAGTTTACTTAGGGTCCCCCCAAAGGAGTTTTTGGAATAAGATATATATTACCCTAAATTTAAAGGTTAGTTTACTGAAGGTGCAAAATGAGAAAAATCTATTTTCTCGAAATAAGATCCAACGGTTTTGATTAAACTTGGTATCCAAACAGTGTTTATCATTATAAACCAAATATAAATTCTTATTTTTCATGAAAAATACTTTTAGAGTACTTAAAATGAGGAAATTTTCAAATTTTCGTCATTTCTACGCAACTATTTTACATACGACATAAATTAACATTGTAAAGTGGTAGTATTATTAAATACTAGCTTTTTCCCACGGCTTCACTCGCGTTAGTGTTTATTTTGACAACAAATTCAGGATGTCGGTCGACACAGGAAGTATGAAAATAAAAACGATGAACTTCATCAGGTTGTTGGTCAATACAGGTAGAGATAAAGAAACATACAAACTACACAATATAAATAAGAATTGTGTGTAGGAGTAAAAAAGAAGTAGCGGAGTGTGTCAGTAGAATTGAAAATCCCACTCCATATTAAATCGTACTTACAATTAATTAACATCCATTATTTACTCCGCTGGTTCTTGGACGTAGCAATCATGAGAACAGAATAGATCATTATTTTAGGGCGCTCCTATAGACTATGTTGTATGTCCTTCCATTTGGCGCAAATACATACAAATTCTGGGCATTGAACACACGTGAACATGCTACATATAGCTGGCCATGGGAAATACATGGCTTCTCCAAATGCACCCCTGATACCTGCAATGTTTGCCCTTGCGCTTTGTTAATAGTAATAGCAAAACTAAGTTTGATTGGAAACTGGAGTCTTTTGAATTGAAATGTTATACTATGTTGTATGTCCTTCCATTTGGCGCAAATACATACAAATTCTGGGCATTGGACACACGCGAACATGCTACATATAGCTGACCGTGGGAAATACATGGCTTCTCCAAATGCACCCCTGCTACCTGCAATGTTTGCCCTTGCGCTTTGTTAATAGTAATAGCAAAACTAAGTTTGATTGTAAACTGGTGTCTTTTGAATTGAAATGGTAGGTCACTGGGGATTATTGTGATTCGCGGTATGATTACACTTTACCCTTTTCCCACACCTGTTAAAATAATGGCACAGATTATATTTCGCCCCAATTGTGTATTCCGAAGCCTCATCCCATTACATAATCGGGGTGCATCTAAATTTCGCACAAGCATAAATGGTGCACCTAATTTCAATTGTAGTTTATGTGAGGGTACACCCGATAGCTCCAGAGAATTTAAAAACTCAGCGGGATATGAAGTACTCTTTTCTGTGTCCATTATTGTATCTATTGACAAATACTCCTTTATTTCTCCCAGCACCTCTTTCAAAATGTCAGTGTTGATTTTGTTAACGATTTCATTTTTTGGTGGAAGAATTGCTCTCGCACACAACCAGTGATCACAATTAAAATTTAGTTGTAAGTCTTGGTAAACTTTAGCATTGAGCTCCACATCATTTTCCACCAAATTACAGAATTCCCCTAGTAATAAAATACAACCTTCAGCATCCGTGTCCAAACGTCCATCGCCAATTTTCAATAGTGTCTCTGCGTAATGTCCTGAATATACGTCATTATAAAGGTGGACTTAACGTAAAACAATTACAATATTATTAAAATAGGACTAAACACAGATGAATAAACGGTAACTAATCAATGTTTGTAAACAAATTAATCGCAAACATGTATTGTTATTTCCAATCGATACGGTCCCCCAACTCCCTTTCTTCCCTTTCCCCAAACTTCACAATTATGAGTTTAAAATACCATAGATAATACAAAACGATACCACGTTTTAAAATATGCTCAGCGCCATCTATCGAGTTGTTATAGTACCAAACGTTAAAGGCACTTTATGTAAAAATAATGTTTTTATTTGAGTTCATCACAGTATAATACCAAACTTCTTACGATAATTTTGTCATTTACCATAACGGGGTGAATAGACAGAGCTTAATTAGCTGAATGTGATTATTTTTAATCATTTTAAGATAGATGTGCCTAAAATAACTCGATAACAGATTTTAATTCGGGATATCAGATTTTCTTCCGGGATACCGCAGGTCCTTTTTCTGTACTCCAGGCATCATGTTGCAATTTATGTTCATATCAGTATGCCGAGTTATGCCGGACGACCGTCTAAAAGTTATTTTTTTTCTATCCCTCGAGAACAGTACTTTTTTCTGGATGAAACGTATCCTATGTCCTTTTATTTACCCATGACAACGTGTATGCAAAATTTCATGATGATCGGTCGAGTAGTTTAGGCGTGAAAGCGTAAAAAACAAACAATCAAACAAACAAACTCACATTCGCATTTATAATATTAGTAAGGATATGCTTTATCTTCAGCTAACTTTGTGGTAAAGGGATCTTTCATAGCAGCGCAGTTTTTCGAAAGTTACAAACACTATTTAGAATATCAACCTAATCAAATTATTCCCGTTAATCCATGGCACAACATTTTTAAGGAGAAAGTGACGCATAACTTTGAATGGGTGCGTTAAAACTGGCGAAGAAGGAGAATTTTCTCCAAGAATATTTTACTTTCCTTATTTTAGTTTTATGTAAGCGCACAACGCACTTCAGCCCTTAGTCCAATTCATTCAAATGATTCTCAACAGTCCTTTAAAAAAATAGAGAAACTTAATATTCCCATATCCAATTTTCTCTTGACTAACTTAATCTGAAATGTTGTTAAACTTTTTTAGGGAACATAAACAAGCTCCTATGATGAAGGAACTTGTTTGTGTACACGATTCATTTATTTATTCACAGGAGATTTTTAACATTATATTTTTAAGTCTTAATTCATTTAGTAAGGCTCAAACTTTTTGTTTATGTATTGGAAATTTCATGTTGGAACTTTTTCAATGTAAAAGATATCTCAAAAGTAAAATACGAGTATATTCTATCAAGACATTTATATGCACTAGGCTTGTGTGTGTGTGTGTATTTTTACTCGTGTCCGGTTATACGTATAAGCTATGTGATAATTACCCTAATGGAATAGGGATGAGGAAGGAAGTATTTTAGAAGTAATCTAGCCGCATTTGCCTGGAAGGAGAATGGTAAACAATCTAGAAATAAACACCCTTAGTAGATATGACCGGTATTTGAACCCTAATCTCACAGTTATTAGCAGGCAGTCTAACCCTAGCGTGACAAATTAGACCATTCGACCACTAAAGCGGGTTCTTGTGTGTGTTTCTTAGCACCATGTCCTACTACCCGTTCGAGTTACAATCCTTTGTACTAGTTACACGCGTTAGGGATTAGTAAGGCTTAATTGAGAGGAAATACACACGAATTAGTGTGGAGGAAAGTTTAAACCATTTAGAAAAATCACCCTTAGTTCACCCGACCGGGATTAAACTCCAATCTCTCCGTATTTGGCAGTCTAGTCTAACACGAAAATAGCGCGTTAGACCACGTTGCCATCAAAGTGGGTTCTTGTGTTATTATTATTATTATCACTATCATTATTATTATTTATTATTATTTAACTCAGCGTCTTACTTCCCATTTGGGTTATTCACTTAAGTAGGGGTCTACTAATTAAGCTAATGGGTTAGGAATAGTGAAGGTTGAATGTAGAGGAAGTGAACCCACATTTTTTTAAAGTGGAAACCCATTTAGGTAAAACCACCCCAGTTCACCCGACCGAGATTCCAACCTCGATTTTCCCATCCTTGGCAGTATATCTCAACACGATACCAGCGCGTTAGATAACTACGCCACCGAGGTGGGTCTCTTGTGTTGTTAATTTAACAAAATTGTATCCGTGGGCAAGCGGATTAAATACGAGTCTCATCTAATTTGATTTATCGGTGAGAGGTAGTTCGATGCTTGGAATCATGGTTGGGTGTACTGAAGATGGTATGGTACTGAAGATGGTTTAAATAATATTTATCTATACCAGCACGCAAATTTAGGTGCATTTCTTTAAATATATGGTTTTTTCATCCCTAGTAGACAGGACGGGTAGTAAGATGTGGAAAAAAAATAAGAATGTTTATAAGTATAAAGGAATTTTAAAGAATATCACAAAGTTAACCAAACAATATTACCATCGATGACTTAACTAAGTTTTAGTTCTAGTAACACCATGTGATTGTATTCTTTTCAAACTATTTGCACCCCAACCCGCCTCGGTGTCGTAGTTGGCTAACGCGCTTGTCGTGTAGAGCTCGACTGCTGAGGACGGGGAGATCGAGGTTCGAATCTCGGTCGGGTNCTCGACTGCTGAGGACGGGGAGATCGAGGTTCGAATCTCGGTCGGGTGAACTGGGGGTGGTTTTTCCTAAATGGTTTTCCACTCTCCCTCCACGCAAATGCGGGTTCATTTCCTCTAATTCAACCTTCCCAAATCCTAATCCATTAGTGTAATTAGTACTTAAAGCGTATAACCCGAACGGGTAGTAAGATGCGGTACTAAATATTATTAATAATATTATTTGCACCCATACTGCTGGCAAAACGGGCTGTGGTGTGAGACTCGAAATAGACTGGGTTCCCGATAGTGGGCTGATCAAAATTTGAATCTCATCTTGGCTCCATCGAGAATGTTTTTCCACATGCAATTTACAGCTTTGGTTTTCCCCGACACAATCCCCATTAAATGTATAACTATTCTAGTGCTATAATAGATAGTGCACCTGGCTATCAGCCTATTGGTCCCAGCTAAGATTCCAGCCTGGTATCAAGGGTAATTTTACTGAAAGAGAAATTATTCCAATAGTCACCAGGATTTGTTTGTTTAGACTAAAGTTAGGTTTAATGGTTTTAACTGGCTCCACAAATTCATACTCCCTATTGCCAACCACTCATCGCATTTGTGTATCGTACGTTTACACTAAAATAATAATAATAATATTTAGAACCACGTCCTACTACCCATTCGGGTTATACGTTTTATGTACTAATTACTCTAATGGATTAGGAATTAAGAAGGTTGACCTAGAGGAAGTGAAACCGCATTTGCGTGGAGGGAGAGTAGAAAACCATTTTAGGAAAAACCACCCCCAGTTCACCCGACCGAGATTCGAACCCTTATCTCCCCGTCCTCAGCAGTCGAGCTCAACACGACAAGCGCGTTAGCCAACTACGCCACCGAGGCGGGTGTTTACGCTGAAGGACCGACTAGTTCTCGAAAGGACCAGTGTTACGAACACGGACAAAATGGACTATATGGGAATGGGAATGGGTAAAGAAGGGCAGAGGCATCTCACCTTCATTTTAATTGGTTGATTGGCATACATCCTTTCTTGAATCAGTCACCTTCATCCCTCACACACGAAGAATTTGAGAGCCTTATTTATAACGCTTCCGGGTGAAACGTCAAGGAACTTTAACTTACACCATACACTTATCAGTCTCAACACAAGACTGGATAAAATGGCAGTGCCAAAAAACCGTGCCAGCAACACTTGGCGGTAAATCTAAGTCCACCAAACTATGGTTACACAATAGGCCTAAAGTGTCCGAGGTAGGTCCTTGTCTCCAAGAGTAAGGAAAGGTTAGGGAAAGGTTGAGAGGATTCAGGAAGGGTAACAACAAATATAAAAATATACGAACACATTGGGACATGGTGAGATTCTCCATGGAAATAGTGTATGATTAGTTCATTTGGGCGTCCCCTAAGGCCTAAGCAATTGTACTAACATTAGTTCTGGCTAGTCTTTCCACAAACTTGGCTACGAGTGATGTAGCCTAGACTCGTGTATATAAATGTATTATGTAGATCCACTTCGTAGTGAATAAGCATACTATTAAATCACCAATAAACATTAAATAAAAAGATGGAGTACCTTTTCAAATGTGTCTTGTTTAAGGTAAATCGTTAAATTGTCATACGCAAATATATGTTGCTTTTTTATTTATAGCTTTGTAGTTTCATGTATATATATATATATATATAATCCTACTAATTAAATTAAATATGAGGAAACTTTCAACAAAATTTTAATAGTAAGTAAGGATCTGGGATATAGGTCATTTAATCTCTCATCATCCTGTAGCGGATAAAATATAAGTTTTTCTTAAAGTTAACCGTCGATAGATCAAAAGCTTTTGAGAGCTTACAGTTTTTGACGAGTAAATATTTAGTTTGAAAGTCGAGTTAGGGATTATTCTATGGAACTTTAGATAACCAACAAATAATGTTCATTACATGTTGGTGTGGTATACTTCAGCCAACTTTTAAACCATTCCCTATCTAAGATTATTGTAATTTATATTGTACTAGAGTTTTCCCACGGATTTGATCACATTTATCTCGTATAAACTAACTTTTTTTCCCCATAAATTCATCTAAACTACCAAAAATACCATTTCTGAAGAGTTTAGGGACAGGGAGAGGCTTTATATGTCAACTAAGCCACACATAAATGACTATCTGTTGTAAGAGACCAAAATAAATAATTTAAATTTTCCCAATCTTTATATCAATATTGATTCCCTTAAGCAGAGTACTTGTTTCAATGAACACCAAAAGAAATAAATATAATCTGTGCAGTCCCTGAATCAATATTGGCCCCCCTTATATGGAAGTATTATTACAATAAATACCAAAAGAGATAGTTTAAATCTACTATCTAATAAACATAGCTAAAAAAAACTCATTTACACACAAAACTATAGTATAACTGAAAAGTATCTAAATTTAAGTTGGAAATGCAAGCACGCTCACAGTGACTCTCCTACGTAGAGGTATTGTTGCAATTAACTCCAAAATAAACAGTTTTAAGTTTGTTGACTAAGGAAAAGAATACATTGACATAAGCATTTTCTAGAAAAAAACCTAGCACACCAAACAAAATTGTTACTTTAGAAGTTTATCAAACACGAAGCAAGGATATTAATAATTTGCATTGCAAACCTATTCATCACAGCTTTAAAGTAATGATGTAAGGAACGCAAGAAAAGGGCAAAGATTTTTTTTCCGTTTGTATTGCAAAACAGTTTTTTGGTCAATAAAAATAAAAGATTGATTCAGTACAAACATAGAGTTTAATTTTCTTTGAAGGGTGATATCAACAGTTAACGAATATCTGTTATGATCGTAGCAACATTAGATTAAAAACTTTTTAAATGAAGACAAAAATCTGTCATTAATTTCCAGGACAATCTTTACGGATATTCCAGAAATGTTGAGGTCACTACGTGAAGAAAATTAAACTATATGTTTCTACTGAAGCAATATTTGATTTATTTGACCAACAAAAATTTGCTTAAGAATCATCAAAAACAGGTGTCTAGATCGCGTCCCATAAATCCCCACCTTAAGTACTAAAAATACATGGAACCTACTTGAGACCAGTCCTTTATGCGAGTAGGAAGATTCCCGAAGAAATAAGAACTTGACAACCCCACTCCGCCCTAGTCTTTCTTGCTTGCCAATGCTCGAATTAAGTGACCTGCTTTATACCCGCACCAAGATTTTGCAAAGTATTTTTCTACTTATTCCTGGTTTTTTCGTCACTGTTTAGCTCACTGATGTGATAGCTTACCTTTAACCTGTGAAAATAGAGATTGTAACAGAAACAATATTTGAGTTTACTGACAACACACAAACAAACAAGTATATTATTTTAAATAGATGATTTGATATTCTTATCGTTTATACTACCTAGAAAAAATTGAGAATCCGGTGACCTGGCGGTCTAGGGGTAAGGTGTTAGACTTCTATGCTGGCGGCCGGGGTTCAATCCTCGGTCCCGGCATAGATTTATCTGATTACCAAACCCTTCCTTCACCTCTGACAAGACATCTTGTAAATGTGAGGAATGCCAGGCCTCCACCGTGGTTCGGATTCCACGGTAAACTGTAGGTCTTCCATTTCATCTCACAATCACCCTACCACTACACATTAGTGTAAGTGCGTATAACCGGAACGGGTAGTAAGACGCGGTGCTAATAATAATAATAATAATAATAATTGAGAATCAACAAAAATTCCAAAGTACAGACAATCCTATAAGTTTTAATATACTGTATGTATCGATAATAATAAAATCATAACCAATTGAAAATAAGATTTGATTTAACATGAACCCACCTGAACAAGATTAAAGGGAATACAGGAGGTCCAAATATAGCGAAAATATAATGGGGCAAAAAATGGCAATAGGAGCGAGTAATTGTAGTTCTTTGCTTTGATTGTCTGTGGACATACATTCAAGACTCGGACCCCGCAACTCCCACGCGTTGCGGAGTTTAATAAGAGAACGGTCTATCTCCAAATATAGTTAAAAGAACGAAAATTAATCTCTAAAAAAGTACACCAAAATAAAGACTCAATCAATAACACAACATAAAATAAAATACCTAGGATATGGCGGATTAAAATTATGAATAAGAATAGGAAAATGTTTTCGAGTTGGTATTTATTTGACAGGCAATTAATCCTTTGAGAAAATATATAATTAATATAATGTGACAAAATTGACATTTACGAAATATTTGAGACATCATTAGCGTATGCAAGCAATATATATATATATATATATATATATTTAGGGAAAACCTGCATGGTTTATATTATTAAATACATTTTAATCTATTAGTAAGATCGCCATTATCATAAATTAACCCAATACAGTAAAATGGCATTGCTCACTTAGCAAACAATATCAAGAAAATTAGTTACGAGTTCAGGTATCACAAGAAAAAAATAGATCATCAAATAAGTTATCTTTAGTTGGATAATTATAAAAGGTATTTCTCCTAAACATTTAGAATATAGACCTATACAACAATTTAACCAGCCACATAATATTTATTCTGAATTCTACCCAAATATTTACTTTCCTTTTTTTTATTAACAATTATACCATTTTGTCATAACAACAATAAATTGCAAAAGTTAACGTTGAGACGTCTTGGATAAAAGAACTATCATTTAATTTTAGAAGCTTTACTGAACCCATGAACATATTTAAATTTATTATCAAGAGACTGAATAATACAATATTTATGAGATTCAAAATCGACTCTTTTGTCAATGGTAACATATCGTAAAAATCCTAAAGTTTATAGTCAATTTTTTTTATTTATTATCGAAGAACAAAAAAAAGATCGATCATCGATATAAATGTCTCGATCGTGCAACTAATCGACTTAGAAGTGAAGTCGAGCGTATTTTCAATTATTATAAATTTAAGATTAAATTACGGAAAAAGAATTTTGAATAAGAAATTTACATGATATAAATAAGAAATATTAATGAAGCCGAAAGGAAATTTTGGCCTTACATTTTGTATCAACCGAAGCTAGAGCTTCTCCTGCTCCCAATCTGATCAAGTCCAAGGGCCAGTTTCATAGTCAAATTTAGTACGCCTCAAGTGCGGCGCTACACTACGTTCATGACGACACCTACCTAAACTCGAATGGAATGGGCCGTTCTCACATAGGAAACTGGCCCATTCCATTCTGGTTTAGGTAGGTGTTGTCATGAACTTAGTGTAGCGCCGCACTTGAGGCGTACTAAATTTGACTATGAAACTGGCCCCCAAGAGTGACGTCTGATCGCTCAGACGCCATTATATATTCAACGCAACCCAGAAAAATAACGACGGGAAAAGGGGGTGGGGGACACACATGGAATATTCGGGAACCACATACGTGCATGAGAATATACATCGAGAAGGTTCTTTTCAGTCCAAAGCTCCTCCTAAGTTAGGGTTGAGTAGAACATCTTCACAACAAAAGATCTTTGTCACTAAGATCTTTGGCACAGACCGATTGCACAGTCGGGGTTCAGTATTATACCCAACGCGCGGCTGAGTAAGTGTGTTTTGATAGTAACCCGCGTTATGGTTCCCTGTTGACGCCGGCTGCAGTATGATGGGGTATGTTTAATTTCTTTTATTTGTACACTCATGTCGCTAAATGCTACAAATAATATAGTAACCATTTTAATTAGGTTAGTTTTATGTTTAGAAATGTATATTTTAATAAAGATGGTTTTATGAGATAGCTGATAAGTGAAGTTTTTTTAAGGGTTTTATAAAGTAGAAACAATATGTTAGGTCAATTTATATGGATTAAAGACAATCGATTAATTAAGATTTTAATCACTAAATTTTACTGTGAATCGTATTTTAATACTCTATGTGCACTGTAGGTTTTGCACTACATACCTAGTATTAAGCAATACATTTAATTATGTTATTATTATTATTATTAGCACCGCGTCTTACTACCCGTTCGGTTTATACGCACTTACGCTAATGTGTAATGGTAGGGTGATTGTGAGATGAAATGGACGACCTACAGTTTAACGTGGAATCCGAACCACGGTGGAGGCCTGGCATTCCCCACATTCACAATATTTCTTGTCAGAGGTGAAGGAAGGGTTTGGTAATCAGATAAATCTGTGCCGGGACCGAGGATTGAACCCCGGCTGCCAGCACAGAAGTCTGACACCTTACCCCTAGACCACCAGGTCACCTTTCCAAGTTTTTTTTATTTATGGATTATTTTATTATGCACTCCTAATATAAAGTATATCCAAAAACATTTAAAGTTAATTGTTAGTTTCTTTTATAAAATATGTGTAACTGTAAATTTGTATTATGTAATATTACTAAACGTTAATTTTACAATAGAGGATTAATAGCCTTCTAACAGCGTCAGTGCCTGCATGGTCTAAAGCATCACTCTTGTGTTGACTAGAATGCCGACGACAGAGAGATCAGGGCTCGAATCCCGTTCAGGTGTGCTGATGGTGGTTTTTACAAAATGGGTTTCCATTCTCACTCAATGCAAATTTGGGTACACTTCCTCTAATTTCCATCTTACTAATATAAACTCACTAGCGTAATTAGTACACATTCGTATAATCTGAACAGGTAGTAAGACGCAGTGCTAAAAATTAAATAAATAAAATAGCCCTTTAATTTGAAAATATCCACACCTACAGTAGGACAGAAATATTTAAATCAATACGGCCATTTTAGCATTGGAAATTTTTTAAAAATAATGGAATACAAAATTGTAAATTACTTTAAAACATTACGTTGAGTGAAAGAAAGATTAATTACAGCGTTAATCATCTTTTATAACCTCCAAACCCACACCGGTGGCGTAGTTAGCTAACGCGCAAGTTTCGTGGTGAGTTAGACTATCGAGGATGGGGAGATCAAGGTTCAAATCTCACTCGGGTGAACTGGAGTGGTTTTTCCGAAATTGTTTTACACTCTCCCTCCACGCAAATGTGGGTTAACTTCCTCTACATTCAACTCTCCCAATTCGTAACCCATTAAAGTAATTAGTACTTAAGCTTATAAGCCGAACGGGTAGTAAGACGCAGTCCTAAGTATCATTATTATTATCTCCAAACTTCTTTACTTATTATATTTTATTAAATATTTCTAATAGCTTTACTTAATTATTGTATTGTTACATGGAATATTTGTATAAATAAAATAGTTTGTAATTACTTAGAGTAAATACAGTTTATATTTAATATACCTTTTATATTCAAACTATTATGTTGTTAATCTTTTATAATATTTATATTATAAATTAGGAACTTTATTTTTAGCTCTTATTTGTGTCACTCAAATTAATTTCGTCTATTACGAGGCAAAATATACATTCCCTAAAATTAAGTAAACAATGTTTTAAAAATGCCAAAATATCTGGCGCTTAACACGATGTCAAATGTGACATGTAAGTATATTCCTTTGTTTTATATGTAATTATATAAGAATTTTCAACATAAAGACACAATAGATAAACAATTATATATCTGTCTGCCTTATCTAAACATACAAAAAAGAAAGCGTCCCATAATAATATAACAAAGCATACCACAAACTGCCACCAATGAAACAATTATTTTTGTTATATCCTTTAACAATCGTATATATTTTAAAGAGAAAAATAAGTTATTATGAGCCTGCGTTGCGATTCTATACCCCTTACAGTTCACTTCGGAGTAGTTTCTCTGGTATCAGTACCTTTTTTCCAATGCGTTTCCATAAAACTGTTCAAATCCTTGGATTTATTTTGAAAGATTGATAAAAAGAAATTGTACTTACTTAAAGGGAGAACATAATAGCTTCATATATATATATATATATATATATATACATTATTTTTATAAAATTGAACTTCATTTTGATGTCTAAAAAGTAAGTATTCCGGTGCAGTTGTATGTGTGAATGTACTGTACGCTATCACTCTACAGGTGGTTAAATGCAATGAATTGACCGTAGAATTGTTGCATTATCATCATCTATTAAAACTTTGAAATTCATTACGGACATTCAGGTTGTTTGGTTATTATTCATTTTTTAGACTTATTTTTTCTATTTTTATCATAATCTTTCTTATTTTAACATTTTTGTAAATGTCCCTCTTGAATTATTTGTCTAAATTTTAAATTAAATTTTTATTTTTATCATAATATTAAGTATTCAAAATGTTTTCAAAATTCAATCTTCAGTAATATACCCTTGAATTATTTGACTAAAAAACTATAGATTATATGATTTAGATGTAAGAAAAATAGGTTAAAATTTTTAGATAAAAAATTTCTAAAATTTGTCATCTGTAAACTACCTTTAAATCAATTTATCTTTAATAAACGAGTAAATAGTGATATTTTTAATGCATGACATTCCATAGTAATACACTTTGAACAAAGTCATATAACCATTTTAAAATAAATTCAATTATTAAAAAATCAGTATCCAACTCTTAAAGGAATTTATCCCCGAAAAACAAATTCACATTATTTGCCATGTCAAAAGTATCCATTTATATAAAATGATTAAGAAAATTTTCGAGAAATTTCTAATTTTTAAACATAATTCATCACTAAGCTACCGTACCTTTAATTTAAGTGCAAGAATCAAAATAATAATAAAAAATGTGCTTGAGCTATGGTATATAAGATCCAAACATCAAATTTGAGCAAATTAGTTAACATCAAACCGTTTCGGCTCCACCCCCAGGAAAAGATACCCTGAAATGGGGATGAACACGATTCTAAAAAAACTTTTTTTGTGTTGGTGTTTCCATAAAACGTTAACATTGTTAAAGTCATAGAGCCATTATAAAATAATTTAAATTGTTAAAAAATCAGTATCCAACCCTTAAAGGAATACATTCCTTTAAAACAAAATCATAACTGAGGAACCTTAATTTGTTTGTATTTATAAAGTCAGACTACTTGATATTTTAATGTAATTTTAAGTAATTAAACATATAAAAAATATATTAAAATTATCTTAACTAACCTAACCTATTTTTACAATTAAAACCCACTTTTTTACAATCTTATTAAAACACACATTATTAAGGACGCTTTAACTTTATAAATACAAACAAATTAAGGTTCATCTGTTATGATATTTTTTAAACAACTCCAAAAATGAATATTTATGTATGAAACAATCATTAAGTTTGCGGGTCATATCCATATGAATGTATTTATTTTTTTCTTTGTATTATTTATTAACTTACTATTTTTACGTCTTTATCTACCCAATTCCATAGTCGCGTGGTCTAAGCCCGGGGTTTGTGAAATATCTTATGGATTACTACGTAAAATTTAATAAATATATTCATATTATTTCATGATCAACACTGAAAAATGGACGAAAGGTCTAAGGTGTCACTCTTTTGTTAGACTATCCTGTTTATTACAGGGAGATCAGAATTCTAATCCCAGTTTGGTCCCTAATTCATTTCCCTCTCTCCTTTCAAGCAAATGAGGGTAGAAACCCCTTAAATATTTTCTTTCTCATACTAACCCTGTTAGAGTAATTAATATATATACGTATAACTTGAACAGGTAGTAAGACGCTGTGAGAAAAAAAAACAATAAATGGTCAGGGGCAGATTTTGGACATAGGACAAATGGCGTGGATGTAGGGTCATGAGGGTCATGCTAGTTGGCAGCGCCATTTTTTTCTCTCCCAGCCTCAATCATAAATGAAGATGATAGAATATATTATATAACTTGCATTATGTACCAAGGAGCTTGGGGGTACAAAGTTGAGGAAAAATTATATTTGGGCTTACGAGGACAAATAAAGGTTGACTACACCTGATACAAAGCTAGGTACACATGACACGACTTCTTGTACAATACTTTGATCTCGTCGATTGCACTACAAATTTTATTTCAAGAATGTTCACACTGCATATACGATTACATACAACATCTTGAGTATAGACTGAATAATCACAGTTAATACAAATTTGTCCAAATATTTATATTACTACTACTATATATATGTGTGTGTATTTATATGCATATATGTGTGTATATAATTTTATATATGATATAATATACATTTATATATAAAATAAAATACACACTTATTATATATACGTAGTTGTTTAATTAATATCTACTCCGTATGTTTTCAAATTTTCTGTCTAACAGACAAGGTTATCAGTATTTACAAATCAAATTTGTACAGTACATATGGCTGATATAGGCCACGTTCTATTCCCCACAAGGAAGATCTTGTATAATCTTTGGTGTTCACACAACGCCCTCTTCAGCTTGCAAGTTATTTTACAAGAAGTGGTATCATGTCTACCAAACTTTAGTCAAGGATCTTTAAACCACCGATCGCAAGTCACTGGTAGTTAGCACGTAAACATTTGTTACGCCACAGTAAATCACCTTACAGTATCGCAGAGCGAGGTCAAGTGGGAGCCCTTCACGCAATCCCCGATGCGCGTGCGAGGGAACTTTTCCGTCACTATCCTATGTAAATTGTTTCTGATTAATTTATGGTCGTTTCAAAATGGTTTATTTCTGCAGGTTTTAAGGAATGCACTTATTATATTTATTTTTTAATGTATTTACATAATGAGTGAAATTTTTAGTTCAAGTATTTAGCTTGGGGAACGATTTAAAATTTTATAGTTGTTTTAGTAACTTACTAAAATAAATTGGTGGCCCTTGGTTTAGAATGGATTGCTGATGAGGGGGAGATTGGGGCTCGATTCCCGTTCAGATGTACTCAAAATGCTTAACTTAAATGGTTTATCACTTAAACTTCAAGGAAATGTAAGTACATTTTATTTAAATATAGTCTTACTCATCCCTGTACCATTTATTAAATATATGATGTACAAATGTGTGTAACTACCATAATATATTATATACATTCATAATCGAATATTCATCATTGACTGCTTGATGCAAATCAAATATAATTTTGAAAAGCAACAAGATCAAACTTAATACAAATCGTAGATATGGTTTTCTTTCCTTTATTTGAATTTATTACCTAAATACGAGGATAAAAGAGCTTTTAATTACAACTAATCCCTCCATAATTTACTAGAATAAATTATGTACTTTGATTCCAAACTAAACTAGATCTGGTTCATCATACGCTTATTAAACCATAGATCTGTTTCTCTCAAAGAATACAACTATATCCGAGTGTATGTATCATGGATAGAAACATTTTAAAACTAAATTCTCTTCCAGAGTGAGGTGACCACTTCGGTTTTACACAACAATAAATATTTCCCAAATGTCATCCATTAGACCAATGATGGTAGTGTGTATGTACAGTAAATCCGTTTAGCTATTAGCAGTGGTAATGTATTTTATATTTAAAAAAAACAATGTTATATTTTTTGGGGGACATATTCCTAATAGCAAAGTACCACAAAAAAAATGGGGTTGGGGGATGGATCGAGATTTGGTTGTATAACTACATCGGAACTAAATTCCTGTGTTTAAACCAAAATACATAGATATTTACATGGTACAATGGAGCCCTCTCGTAAATCATGCACGTTGTGGGTAACCCTCGTTCATGGTCGTTGTAATGTCCCGCCCTTTAGCCCCCCTCTTCCCTCCCTTATCCTCTCGAAAGCTAAAATCGCCGCCAACTTTCTCCCTCGCACACAAAAATAACCAACAAACTATAATACCTCGGTGCAACACAGAAAACTCGAACTTCCGATATCGCCAATAAATGCGTTGTTTACGATAGATTGTGACTTCTATTTTTATGTCATTTCAATGCATCGAGTTGGTAGGTAATGGAGGTTACTTTACACCGCTCTGTCCAGACTGAGTATGGATATCAATGTCATGAGTTTTGATGGTATCTGATTGTTTGGTTTACGTCGGAGTGCACGTAAAAGATAATATTATAATCTTCCGTTAGTTCTTTAAGTTTCCTTTTTTTCCGGAACCGCAAACTTTTTCTCTCATAAAATTATCTTTTTTTGCTGTAATAAAAATAATATATTTTTTCCTTGTTTGTTTGGATCAAACTTTCATTTAAATAATATTATTTATTGAAGTTTTAGTGTATAACTTGAAGCAAGGGGGTATAACCGTGCCAAAAACAAGTTCCCTAAGGAATGTGTAACATATAATGATTATCTTTTACTGAGAAAAAAGTAAATTAAAATAGATAGCGATTTCTAAAGATATTGACTAGTTATATTAAATATTATTTAATGAAAGCTTAAAAAACTTAGATGTGTATGAAAATTCTAAATTTCAAAATTAGTCAAAGGGGAGAATTATAAATTTGTTATTAAAATTATAATAATAATGGGCTATTTATTCTACTTAACTTAAATGAATTGCTCTGGACACGCTTCAGTGGCCGCGTTGTCTAACGTACTATCGTGTTGGACTAGACTGCCAAAGACGGGGAGTTGAGGCTCGATCCTGATCGGGTCCACTACGGGCGTTTTTCTTTAAATGGTTTTCCCCTCTACCTCCACGCAAATTGGGGCCTATTTACTTAAAACTTAACCTTCCTAATCCCTAACTCACTAGTGTAGTTAGTACATAGGTGTAGAACCCTAATGGGTAGTAAGACGCGGCACTAAAAAAACTGAATTTCTTATTATTTTATTTTAACGCCACGTCTTACCACCCGTTAGCACTATACGCATATGCACTAATTACCTTTGAGTGTAATGGAGGAGGAAGGTTGAATTTAGAGTAACTGTACTTTCATTTGCATGGAGGGAGAGTGGAAAACCCTTTAGGAAAAAACACCCTCAACACACCTATCTGAAATGAGAAATAAGATTTTCTCGTCAACAGCAATCTAGTCTATTTCGATAGTGACGTCTTAGACCATGAGGTCACTGAAGCAGGTTGTTTCATATTTAAATTTATATTATATTGAGACGACAGTTTGAAAAATTGCTATAGTAAAGTTGATGCATGAATGATTAATGGACCAGATAGCTTATGATTAGTTGATTAATTTTTTTAAGTTAGTCCCTTAATCATAGTGATATATTATCTCGTGATTCATCCGTATCGTTGAGCAGCGAGATAATGCTTATACCCCCGTGTGATCCAAGATTGGCATTTCATAAACTGGTTTCTCCTCTTCCTCCACACAAATTTGGGTACAGTTCCTCTATAATTACTACATCATCATTCACGCCTTAGTATTTTAAATATGTGGATAGATATTATGGTAAGTTGAATTATTATGATTTCTGATGTAAATTTATCTATGTGTCGACGGTTCATTAGAATATAATAATAACAACATGGTTTGCTAGTTTGGATAAGTTTAAACATGTATTTTAATTAATGTCTGTTGTTTGAAAGACATTAAAAATAAATTGCACAGTCTAAAATATTTAATACAACCAACAACCTGAAAAAATATTGGGAGATACAATCAAACCATTTAATAGTTACTAACGTTTTATCTCATTTAACAAAGTGATATATATTATAATTATCGTTTATCACTAACATGGTAATATTTTCTTGACAATAAAAGTCTATCCAATTTAATATCTTGTGATTGAGTCAGTAAACTTATTTTTCTTTAACATGCTCCATAATATTATAATTCTTTTACATAAAATGTATATTAATATTATATATAAATTTGACCTTACGTTTATAAAAATAATGATAGAAGTATTTTGTTTAAAAATATATCTGAATCTTCTGGCTATATATTTAGATTCCCTAAAATGTCATGTGAAAAATTATAACATCACTGAGGAAATTCCTCCCTGGAATTTATGCGTCAGCGACGGAGTTTAATATTTGACATTTTTTTCTTCCCATTCTCATTTTATCCTAGAATATTTAAAGCAGTGCTATCAATCATATGAGAGGGAAAGATGGAATATAGAAAGACAAAGAAAAGAAGAATGTTTTTGCCCTAGAGGAAACGATGTACTGGTGCAATATATTCCAATAAAAATATTTCATCAACAAAATAGTTCGACTATAATATTAATTCGTTTTAATATATATTACAGGATCTTCATAAAAAGTACGAAATAAACAATTTTGTAAGGATCCCTATGGTTCAGTAAATGTTTTAAGTACAAACATCCCATCTTCATGAAATAGATAAATTGATTATATTCTTACTTACCCTAGATCCAATATCAGGATTTATGTATACATTTGCCCTAATTTGCAGGTATTTTAATTTCTTGAACTTTTTTTTTAAATCATTGTGTCTTAATTACCTTATGATAATTACTCTAACTGAGTAGGGATGAGGACATAGGTATTTTAAAGGTAATTTATCAGCAGTTTCATGGCAGGCGAGTCGAAAACATTTAGAAAAAATCACCTTCAGTAGACCCAACAAGGATTCGAACCCTAATCTTCCCATCATCAAAATTCATCTCACTAAATCCTACAAATATTCGAACCCCAATGTCCCCACCGAAAGAAAACCACATAAGACGAGGTTGATGCTATTGACCACGTGACCACCTATTAGGATTTTGTGCCACTTTAAACGCTCGGTTTAAAAATGTGTTTGTTGAATCGTTTGGAAATATTTGAACTACCAAATGGTTGGTTTGTCGGTATAAGTTACTCGATTATTAATTAAAACAATCACCCAATTATATTTTTAATCTTTACATTATCACGAGAAGCTATATACTCTTTGTTTGTGTTAGGAGTTAAGACTATTTACGGCCTTATATTTCACATAAAATATGGGAGAGTGGACCAACATATGACCTTAGAACAGTTGTAGATATTATGTATGTTTAATAATCTGCGAGGGTAAGTAGTTAGCCTGGTGTATTAATCTTAATAATAAAAGAAAAATAGGTTTCAACCTTGGAAAAACTAAAATTACAAGAATCAGTTGCAAATGCAACATTTCTACCAAATTCTCTGCTTGAACTAATTTGTTAAAGGATTGTGTAGTTTCCTCCTGCACTATAAATCAAATTCTATTTGAAGGGTTATAACCAAACACTGGAGTATTTTTTTATGGGAATCTCAGTTATGAAGCTTCAAACTTTTTTTTCCCCCACCCTGTCTTACTCTCGGTATGTACAGTCATGTTAAACAACCCCAATAATCTTAGCATGCTTTAAGTTGGAATAATTAAAACAGTGGACTTATTTGGAAGGACATAACTACTTCTCTCACCATTTCATTTAATCCATGAGTTAAAAATATTGTGTAGAATGTTTTTTAAAAATTATGACAGTAAGGGAAAGTACGCAAACTTCGTCCCCTTTTTTGTTTACCTAAATTTCAGAGAAAGTATAGAAACAATTTTTTTTCTAATCAATTATATTCTAACAACAATGTATTTATAATTTCTTGAACTTGAATTGAAAAAAAAATTAGTTGTATGTTTTTAATATTTTTAGAAATAGGTACGAATAACGATATTAGGGTTATAGTGCTCCTAATATCACCCCTTCTTTCAACCCTCACAAACTGTCATGAAATATCACCAATAAGTAGCATACTCAAGTAATACTCTGTTTATTTAGCTATGTAAATATTAAAATAGATTCATAAAGCTATCCGTCAAAACAAATCTCACAAATAAATGTGTTTCTATTGCTGTTACAGCCGCAATATACAGTGTAACCCCACCGATGACACTCTGTACACTGAACCCATTCCTCACCATGTTTGTCATTGGAGAACCATTTATCACACACAAAACACTTAGCATCTTCTTCATTTCCACTGTCTTCGTCATTATTTCCACTGTCTTCATCATCCGTTTCTACTAAACTCAGGTGGTCATCTTTGTCTTCTGACGATGACGAAGAAACCGTGCTCAGTTTATCGAAACGTTTCTGTGGTCCTAGCTTACCTCTCTTTCCACGCTTAGCTCTCTGAGAAGTTGACAAATTTGGTAGCGTAGTCCCAGATTTATTTTGTAATGAGAATTGTCTTTTCTTGCCTATCTCTCGCTTCTTTTTTTCATTGGCTTCTTTTCGAGCATGATCATCCATTACTTTGTTTTTGTGTGGTGATCCTGTCACAAGAACTGCAGCACCCTGGCGAGAGATATGGTCAGCAGTTTTGTTATTTTGTATCCTTGGAACGGGATTTATTTCTGCTGGTAAAGTGAAAGGAGGGTCACCGTTGTTGTTGTTTTCTTTTCTCTGTAGATCTTCTGAAATGAAGTCATGATTTTGGAAAACTTTTTTATTCATGGGAAACAAGCCAATTTTCTGGAATCCATTTTCTGCTACTTCTACTGTAGCGGATTTTACATAATCTTTCCCCATTAGATTAGCAATTTGATAGCTTGTTACTACTCGACCAAGGTTGTTTCTAAGCCAATTCTAAATTTCTTGGGAGTAATATGTTTTGAACGGATTCATGAAAGCCACATAACGGCTGCATACGGTGTGTACAGTGAGGTGGTAGGCACACAATTGACACTCCGTTAGCTCGAGCCATATCTATAACGTCTGGATTTCTAACATGTATGTAATGCCCATCTAATACAAGAACCACCGTTTCTGTAAGTGAGGATTTCACAATAGCAATGAAATGTGTGAACCACCTGGTTAAACTGTCCACTTGTATCCATCCAGCCATATGAGTGGCACCAATTGTTCCAGGGGGAGTTCCATCTAGTAGCTCTTTCTTCATATTATAGCGAGGAAACACCATTAACAGGGGAACCAACACTCCAGAGGCACTCATACACGTGACCACTGTCACAGGAGCACCCCTTTCAACGGATGATAATGATGACAGTTGTCTCTTGCCCTTCAATTCCAAAACTTTGCTTGTTTTGTGTTGAACGACAGTGAGTACAGTTTCATCAACATTGAATAACCTATTTGGTGAGAAATTAATTTTTTGCATTTCGGGTTCGAATACATCAAAAATCTTTGATACTTTTTCGGGTGTGAAGCCCTTCACTCTGGAAAACCTGGTTGGTTGAGGCTTTCAAAGAGTTAACTAAGGATGTCTTTTAAAGAATTGTGAAAGCCATTTCTTTCCTGCTGCCTCTTTTTCGTTAGAAAATGGGTGTGACACTTTGTTTTTTATGTCCCTTGTCGTTAAGCCAAAGAAATGTTTCTCCATAATTAAAAAAATATTTCACCAACTCATCTTCAAGCTCTTTAGGAAGAACAGGCTTCCTGCCTAAACTACCTTTAACAATTTCTTCAATACTTTCTTTTTTACTTTTCACATAATCTTTGAGTGTAGATCTAGGTACATTTAAAGATTTTGACGCTTTCTTTAAACCCTTTTCTTTTTTTTCTAGCTGCTGCAACAGTGGCACACATGTTGCCTGCATCCCAGATTTTACGTTTCTTAATATTTGGCTAAGACATCTGCAATATAAAGGGAAAGGAATATTAAAAATGTTGAAATTTAATTGAGACCTTAATATCGTCCCCTGGGCAAAATTAGAAACTAGCTAGGGGACGATAATGTGCATCTAAACACATTTCAATATGGTGGCCTTACTGTTAAAACAAATAAAGATAATTCACTATTGGTTAAACAAAGATGAGCAAAGCTCCCCACACTCTGTGATCAGGCTGAATGAGAAAGCAGAAAACATACCTTAGCTAGATAGGTGTTGATCAAATTAATGTTATCCAAAACTCTGATACTGTGATTTCAAAAAAGTAATACAACGACATACTTGCGCGTCTTGCAACTGCACTATTCTCACACAACATGGCTGTTTTAGCTCTCGGTACAACTTTCACCAGCTACCGGTAGGTTACAGCACTTAACAGACCAAGAATGATGGGGGACAAAATTAGGAGAGCGGGTACTTCCCCTTAAATATATATTTTAATTAAGATTATTTATATAAAACTTAAAATATGAGGTTTAATGTATGTTGATGTATTTATAATCTTTGACCAAAACCAGATTTTAATGTTAAAAAATTATTTATTAAATAGTGTTGTATTTCTGAACATCAGCAATGCGTTGAGACGCTTTAGGAAGTGATCTTTTTTAGCAGTTTATCACAATTGAAGGGCACAGGGAAAAAACCATCAGAGTCCCAAAAATTCAAAATTGAGATATTAGTACAACTTTATCATACTCAAGCAGTTATTTCAACATAATAAATCCAAGCAGGGGAGAAACCATCACAGACGAAGCTATTCAGCGAAAAAGAAAGTGGGTAAAGGGGAAGAACCATCAGAGTCCCTTTCGAATCAGGGAAAAACCATCAGTCCACGGCGAGTATAACTCCTCCATATTCCGATAAAGTGGAGTTGTGAAACAGCTGTAACATTGTGAAATGTAGCTTTACTGGGGTTGTGTTGTATTATTATGCTTGTAAATTGTTATTATATTGTATTTTTAATATTGTAATTGTAATAATATAATAATTATATATAATTATTATAATATTGTAATTATTTCGTGTTTGAATAAGTTACATAGGTGCTTTAATACATTAATTAACTATACGCTATATTTTAATTATTATTATTATTATTATTATTATTAGCACTGCGTCTTACTACCCGTTCGGGTTATACGCACTTACGCTAATGTGTAATGGTTCCTACAGTTTAACGTGGAATCCGAACCACGGTGGAGGCCTGGCATTCCCCACATTCACAAGATGTCTTGTCAGAGGTGAAGGAATGCTTTGGTAATCAGATAAATCTTTGCCGCGACCGAGGATTGAACCCCAGCCGCCAGCACAGAAGTTTGACACTTTACCCCTAGGCTGCCAGGTCACCGACTATATTTTAATTAATTATTCGATATGAGTGAATCAGACAAATTTGTTTCGGGATCTGATTTGTACAGTGACGAAAATGCTCGGGCTGGCTCATAAAGTTCAACAAAGAAACGAAGAGGAGTAGGAAGAAACCAGGATGCTACGAAGAAACTCAGAGGTAGTACGTACGTTCGAGACTGGTGAAGATTGTAACTGTAAAAGATTCGAGTATTTAAAGAAAGCGAGTATTGAAGAAATAAAATATTTAATCAAGATATGCAATGACGTAGGCCGAGATAAAGGTAGAGATAGCCAAAACTGTTATCTAGCTGGTTTATCTTCCCTTCATTCGGTTAAAAAAGACGGCCACGAAAAAATGAGGAAACACAGTATAATTACTTTTCTTACTCTTACAAAGTTCGAGTGATTAGAGGAAATAAAGCCAAAGATATTCCAGTTTGTTTTAAGGCCTTTATATGCTTTTTTGTTTTAACACATACTAGAGTTCAAACAATAAAAAGGTCCCTTGGTTAAACTGGAAAACCTCCTGTGGATAGGAGAGGAAAACCTCAGAACAGAGGTAATACTTGCACCTGCGAGTATTGATAAAGTCCGTGGTTTTTTCGGCGGTCTCAAAGGCCGAAAATCTCACCACACTCTCAAGGATAGTAACAAATTTGATTTACTGGAAGATTTAAATGTAAAATAGTTTCTTCAATTATTTCTTGAAAAAAGGACTGAAGTACAAATTTCATATGAAAAATTTAGGTCAATTTTTGTTACAGAATTTAACATTTCATTTGTCTACCCTCACACAGAGACATGTAGTCTGTGTGGTGAATGGAAAGCTCAGATAAGTAATATCTCAAGAGAAAAAGCTAAGACAGCTAACGAGGAAAAACAGTGTTAAATACAGTCTAAAGTTGACCAAATAGAAATTGAAAGGAAACTTCATCTGATGAAAGCGGATTATTTCTTTAAAAATAAAAGACTGGAAAAACAACAAGCAAGAAAACAAGGAAAATAGAATCTATTGCTTTCGAATATGGGAAAAATCTTCCAGTGCCTAACATTGCCAGCATTGATGTGTATTTCAAACGTTAGCTATCTTTTTACGTGTTCAATATACATATGTTGGTGAGTGGTATGTTCATAATGTATACGTACGACCAAACTGTCGCAAGAAAGGGCGCAAATGATGTTGTATCGATGTTACATAATTTTAAAAACACATTCCTAGATTTTGAAGTATAAGAATTGAATATATTTTGTGATTCAGCAAGTGGGCAGGACAAGAATTTCACAATGTTTCGATACCTGCACTATATGACTGTGACTTCCAAACGCTTCCATTAAATAACTGTGACGTTTCCAATCAGAGTTCATTCTTTCATGGAGCCTGACAAAAACATGGGCTTGATTAAAAAATAGCTGAAACGCCAGATGGCTGGAGGAGAATAATTCTTGATGCAAGAACAAAACCATCTCATTTTGAGGTTATATCATGTGAACAAGCTATGTTCAAAAGCTGAGAAGACTTCCTGATACCACATTTCAAGAAAAAGCTTCCAACAGCAACGAGGCCTATTCGGCAAATGAAGGTCTCTCAGGACAAACCACATTTCTTATGTCACAAGGAAAACAACAAAGGCCCATATCTGTCATCGGTAATAACAGAGAAGAACAATAAGAAAATACCCACACCCCCTACTGATCAGAGGGAACCAGAACAGCTGTGCCATGCACCCATCAAACTTCCCTTTTAAAAATACAGGGACTTAGAGGATCTACTTAAGTTCTGTGAGGAGGAAGGTTCTCAAGACTTCTACTGCAAGTTTCTTTCTTCAATCCAGGGAACTGAACAAATAAATCAATAACATAACGTTGATGAGCCCGACAGTGATTTTTAATAGGTAAGAAACAAGTTTATAATAAGCCACAAGTAATTCTTTATTAATTGCCCTGTGTATAAGCTACCACTGCCATTTTGATAACCATGGATACAGTGAAAGAATGTTAATTCTTTCTCACCTTTTCCAAATGGTTATTCCTTGTACCCTGGTGGAAGTGCTCACGGACTAAAAAAAAGGATCGGATTGAGGATAATTGAAATGAACAAATGATGCCAGTTGAATTTAATCAAGCTACATAAATAATAGTTTTATTGTATTACAATACCATAGTTATCTTTAATATGTCATACTAAAAATAGTTATTACAAACTTATTTCTAAAAAATAAGAATACAGGAGGAAAAACATCAGAGTCCTGTAATAAATTATGTAATAAATTAATTATACCAAAATTTTATTGCATACACATTTAGTTGTGCTAGGGCTGATTTACCAATCCCTGGTGAATAAAAAAAATTATACCCCAAGAACTTGGCATTAGTATAAAATATATGAGTATATAGATTTTAAATTTCATTTTCTGAAAAAAATAGTACACTGGACTCTGATGGTTTTTCCCCTGCACTCTTCAATTGCAATTTAAATAATTGGGTTTACTCTACACAAATGATATAAAACCATGTGTTGGCCAATTTAAAAAAAAATATTTGTGCACAACACAATTTTTCGAGGGATAAATTCATGGTTTGTTAATAATGATACATTGTCAGACACTTAATCGGACTTAGTGTAGCTCTAGTGGCAGGAATTAATAGACACAGTGCATTATAGACCTGTGATAATAAAGATGTGACGTTAACCATATCGGCTAATGTTGGTAAAACTTTAACGGTGCTTATAGCTTCAGCTATGATATATAAACTACTACAAATATGTAGCTTTTTATGAATGTACGTAGTAAAAAAAAGTTCAGGGAAATATTCAAGTAAACACTAGAGTCAGCTAAACGTATCTGAAGTACGGCACATATACATAAAACACACCTACAAATCTGTATTACAGTACGTTCGATTTAGTCTGTATGTTTCTAGTAAACCCAAAAGTATTCATCGAATAGAGATGGGACTTCTTCTCTTGTACTCCTTAGCTTTAAGAATGAAAAGTAAGATATATATCAACATGCCATCTCATCAGCGAGCTAAGCAGTGTCAAAAAACAAATTGTCAAGGTGAATACATTTGCGCTTTAGAGTAAATCTTCTTTGTAATTCTCCTTGGCTACGAGGGGCTTGGAAATATCAACAAACCTATTATAAATCTCCTTGAAAACGACTAACGAGTGTTTTAGCGGTCAATTTTCAGTCATTTTATACCGGAACAGTGTCTGGGAGGACAAGATTTAGAGCCTGTGCGTGCAGGGCAGGTCCCTAAGGCAAATGACAAGGAATTTGGTGCAGGTCCCCGCACCAAGGCCGCCTATTGTGAATCACAACGGGGTGGCCAACTTCTACCAGGGGAAGGCCGATGATCTCACTGAGAACTTAGAGGCCCAATTAGTACCGACTGACAACCCGTCAGACCCGGTGCACATTGCGCACGTGACACAGGCTATCGGTGCGGTCTCGTGCAGACCCTTGGATTAACCTGAACACACGGAGGTTACAGAAATGTCGTGGGCAATAGCAGCTCTAAGGCTAAACAAGGACCCAGACCCTATGGTATCAGTAACGTGGTCCTCAGAAAGCTATCCTTGGAGGCAATTATCTTACTCGAGGAGTTATTCAACGCCATCCTGTTCCTGAATCACTTCCCCTAGCTCTGGAAGCACGCCAAAGACCTCTGTTTTCATAAACCGGGTAAGGACCCGGCCCTAGATTCGTCCTACTGACCGATAAGATTGATCGATTGTCTGGGAAAGTTGTTAGAGAGACTACTACTAACGAGATTGACTCAAAATGTTCGTGAGGTGGACATCTTGGTGGACGAGCAGTTAGGCTTTCGGGCGAGACACTCTACGTCTCACCAACTCGTCCGGCTCGTGGAGAAGGTCATGAGGAACTTCAACATCAACAGGCTGACGGTGCTGTCTTTCTGAACGTGGCAAAAGCCTTCGACCGTGTGTTGGCACGAAGGTTTCCTTTTCAAACTCCTCTCCCTGAACCTGCCCTTCAACCTAGTTAAGGTTGTTCAATCTTATCTATCCCACCGCACCTTCTACACTATCTTTGGGAACGCCACCTCCCAAGTTAGAAATATCCGGGCTGGAGTGCAGCTGGGTTCCATGGTGGGCCCGGTGCTCTTCAGTCTGTATGTGAACGACATTCCAAAATCCCCATTCACCAAGTCGGCAATGTATGTGGACGATACGGCTCTAGTAGCGGAGTCGTGGTGAAGGCAGCTGGTGGAGAGGTGACTCCAGATGCACCTGAACTAGTTGTAGGGGTGGCTAACCACCTGGAGAAAAAGTATTAACGCGGAGAAGAGCGCAGCAGTGCTCTTCACATGGTAAAGAAAGTTCTACCGGCCGGCCCCACTTCGGCTCTTTGGAGAACAGATCAGATAGGTGGACAGTGTTAAGTACCTGGGACTTACGTTGTACACCAAACTGACCTGTAGACTACACTGTAACGAGAGACTCAACAAATCGAGGCAAAGGCTGGGAATTCTAGCCTATTGCTTAACAGGCGTAGCGCCCTGTCAACAAAAAACTGTCTGACGTTGTACAAGCAGTTTCTCAGATCGATCCTCGACTATTCGTGTCTAGCTTCGGGCCACCTGGCAGACACGTATATGAGGAGGATGCAGGCGTTCCAAAGCGTGTGTCTGAGGATCATTGTGGGCGCACCTTGGTATGTCTGGAATGAGACTCTGCATCGCAACCAGGATATGCCTACCATCAAGGACCACTTCCGGGGACTGGCGCAGTACTTCTACGCCAGACTTCCCGGGTCCACCAATCCTCTTATACGGGGGTTTGGGAACTACGTCATTGACCCTGGTGGGTGCCATTGACGTCCTAAATCCCTGTTCGGATAAACGAGATGTGACAGCAGTGGTTTGGGAG